>JAQGCH010001519.1:0-15375 GCA_034699485.1 Nanhermannia elegantula | reverse complement strand
ATTTTGTTAGTTATAGGCTTTTTGTTATAATCTTAAATAAATTATTTTGAAGTAAACTTTTTCCAGAAATCTGTTCACATAGAGAATATGGAAAACTCAATGATTGTTGAGTATCCAATTAAAATAAAATGCTTCTAATACAATAAGTACTGTTATATTTATACCCAAATTGATTTATTTTTATAATTCAAAATGTTTTGCATATCTTTTAATTCGGGCAAAAACATCACTTTTGTTCAATTTTGTAAAAGATTTTAATTTTAGTAAAAATAACTGTTTAAATGTTAACAATAATTTAAATGTAAACCTATGTGCATAAACATTTACACTACTGTTCCAGATTTAGCGTAATACCTATGTAGCAGACCTTTTTAAGTTAACTATATCATTTTAGTTAACTTTAATTCCATTTGAGTTTAAGTTAAAGTTAACCTAAATTTTAACTAAAATTAATTATTTTAATGAACTAAAAATAACTTTAACTTTAACTAAAATTGAAATGAAAAACTTAAATTATTTTAGTTTTTAGCACATCCTTTTACAGACAAAGATTGCAAAGTTTTGCAAAATTATTTCCACAAATGGATTGGCGGACTTTGAATTTCATATGTTCTGTTAATACTTAATCTTTAAATTCCTTTCATAAGATTTAGCTTTAATTTTTTAATTGTTCAGATCAATCAATTTTTTAAAACATTTTGAATTTTTAATAATGTATTTTAGTAAAATTAGTGATTCTACCATTAAGGGAGTCATTGTGGCGCAGTGAGTAAGGTGCCGGACTCATGATCGAAGGGTCGTGGGTTTTAATCCCAGCCTCATCTGTTGTTCTTTGATTGCTATATGTTGGCCACATATTCATTGTTTTCGAGCAATTTCTAGTCCCGACGCGTTTGCCCACAGCCGACACAGGTTCCACCTGTAAAAATCTCACTGGTTTAACATGGGCTTCGGTGAGATCTTCTCTCATTAGGGAGTTGGCTGAAGAAAACGAAAACGTTAGTGATTTTACCATTAACTTAAATATCTTTTACAACATTAAAGTTTATAATAATTAAATTTTAAGCATTAAAAATTGACTTTTAAAAAACTGAAATAAAACTTGAACTTTAACTAAAAATATTTGAGTTTCTCAAACTTTAACTTTAACTAAAATTAATTCAAAAATTTTAAAATAAAAAGGTCTGCTACGTAGTAATAAATAAATTGTTTACTTTTAACAACCTTTAATAACAGACCTTTCTATTTCAAAATTTTTGAATTAATGTATAGATTTCTACAATGCATTTCATAATTATTATTGCATGCATTGTAGAAATCTATACATTAATTTCAGTTTACAGTTTAAAACTGGATTCAAATTTAATATTTATGAGATCGCATCAGATATTTATTTTAAAAGCTTAAAATAATAAAGTCCAATTTAAAGTCAATATCTGAGCTCTATCACTCTATCGGCAGCTAATAGTACAGCTACACTTTATAATATTGTAAAAATGATTTATGGATTTTTTTAAGATAGAGCAGGATTATAGATTAGTCCAAATAAATTAATGTTCTTATGTTAGACTATGTCACCTGTTATGACGTTATCTCTTATTAGACAAAAAATTAGTTCAAAATGTGATTTTATGGGGTTTTCCGTTTGTTAATAATTGATATACAGATAAACTATAGAGAAATATGAACATTAAAACAGATCTTATATTAAAGTGTTTCAATTTTTACGAAAGTGATATTTCTCCCAACCAAATGACATTAAAACTTATATTCATTTATCATCTCTTTTAGAGATTATTATATTGACTACTTTTAAAATTTTCACATTACGTGACAAAAAATATTGATTTTCACTTTAAGAATTCATTTTAATGTTACCATTAAAAGAAAAATTAGATCAACAATAAAGATGTCACTATACAGTAGCTGTATTTCATAATTTACTTAAGTGAGATATTATTGAATACAATATTCTTTTGAATTGGACTGCAATTATGGAATCTGTTTCAGAATTCAAATATTTTACTAATAATGGCAATAATTATTATTTAATGCACTACGAATTGACATTAATTTTTGGAACTTGTTTTGTGATGTATTGTGAATGTAATCAAGTTAGAAAACATGATCACTGGTTCTGGCAGTGGTGTAGAAAATTAACCACTTATTCTGTTTTTATGGAAAGCCAGTTGTTATTGAGTTTAACATTTAGTGGTTTGCATACAGAACTTACTGACGTTGTCATCAATAAAGTCTCGAGTAATTATTTAATTATTTAGAAATATTAAAAAAATTTAAATTATAATATCGTTTAAATGTTTTAGTCGTAAACACATTTTGAAATAAAAAATGATTTATTACTTTGAATGACAACTTGAATGACCCCTCAAATCATTTATTCATTGTAAATGTTATGCTCAATCATTCCAATTAAAGCATTTTCTTAACTGGATTTCAATTTTATTTAATTTAAACATTTTTCAATTCTTTTAAATGATATCATTTTCTTTATTATTTCAGTAACCAAAGGCAGTCTTGTTTATTGGATGCGTTTCTTTCAAGCTTTCATATACTGCTCTATAATTTATTCAAAATATGGCATTTGGTATGATTTCCACCATTTGTTTCAAATAAGTTCATTTGTATTCTGTTTTTTAAATTAAAATATATTTTTAATTTATAAGACAAATGAAGCTTTTGAGATAAACTTACATATGATTAAACCTTTATTAATTGAATTCTCTGCCAGACTGAGCTATCAGTAGGGGTGACAAAGATACATCTTATGTATTATACATTGTGTATTATTCATGTACTGTATTATACATGTATTAGACAATATGGGCAATATTTAAGATTTAATGTATAGTGCATTGAGCGCCATCTAGTTTGAGTACTCAGTTTAATTACATTTTTTAATTCATTAAATATATTAAAATTAAAGAATTTCAATTATCAATTAAAATGACACCACCTTTGCTTTTCATTTATTTATTACATTAATTTTAAATCTACATTTTAAAAAAGCGTTTTCATCAACCAACTCTCCTAATGAGAGGGAGATCTCACTGAAGCCCATGTTGAAAACCAGTGAGATTTTTATAGGTGGAATCTGTGTTGGCGTGGACGAACGCTAAGGGCCTAGGGGTTGTTAAAAAACACTGAATATGTGGCCAACATATAGCAGAGAAAATAGCACGAGCCTGGGGTTCGAACTCAGACCCTTCGATCCGAGAGTGAAGCCATAACCCATTGAGCTATTCTCGCCCGGGTCGAAGGGTCTGAGTTCGAACCCCAGGAGTGACTATTTTCTCTGCTATATGCTAGCCACATATTCAGTGTTTTTTTAAACATCCCTACGGCCCGACGTGTTTGCCCACGTCTACACACTTTAAAAATCTCACTGGTTAACAGGGGCTTCGGTGAGATCTCCTCTCATTGGGGAGTTGGCTGATGAAAACGTTTTTTTAGTTATTTTACATTTAGAAAATACATTTGTTATACATAATGTATATGTATTGTACATGTATAATACAAGACGAAAAAATTTTTCGTGTATTTTGTCAGCCCTAGGTATTAGTCATTGTTTTAATAGTTGTCAGATTTTGGGAATGAGCACTTTTGTTGAAGGTCTCGCTAATTCTCTATATGTTTCTCTCTTCTCTATTTTATACTATAATTTACAACTTTATACTTTTCTTAAATTTACTTTTTATAACTTTTTTAAATATCAAAGAGTTAAGGAGTGGTCCACATAGTGCACAAGCAATAAGGGGTTAGTCAAAAGCGTGCAAGAATTAAAACTACGAGAAATAAGTGTGTGCTCACATTTTATGAGGGAAAAGGGTAATTTCATGAATATCTTATAAGTACGGTATAATGATAAAGTTTCCGACTTTCCACAAAATTTAATGGCATTTAATATAGGGGCAATTTCTTATCAGTAATTTATTAGGGCGTAGAATAATTTTTATAGTTTTTAGTTAATTTAATAAGGTATATTTTCTATAGTAAATATATAAATACCATAGAGAATATACTTCATAAAATAAACTAAAAGCTACGAAAATTATTCTATATTCGAGAATAAATCTGAAAAGAACTTGGAAAACACTTTCTTTTAATACTAATTTTAAAACAATCTGTTAATTGGATGGTAAGCTATATTCAAATGAATTTCTTAAAATTTCAATTTTAAAGTCTTGTAAAGTATAAAAGAATCATTCTTTAGACCAGGGATTCGCAAACATTTTTAGAAAAAGAGCCAATTTAGGATCAGGTTAGCTATCAAAGAGTCGCAGATGTAGCTAGAGGTAGACAGGGAGGAGTTATGGTCCTAAATATTTTTGAACGTTTAAGTGTAGGTCTGTAGCAATTTTGAAATTAGCCTTATCTTGGGTTTTTCTATGTCTAGCCCCTCAAACTCAAAATTATTTGACGGGCACTGCAATGAGTCACAAATATAAACGTTGTGTAAAATCACTATTTTACACATAAATTGTTATAAATTACAATCAAAATTTGACAGTATGTACAATATGTATTATAATGTCTTTAGAATAAGTACATTGACTCTTACCCGTTAGTTAATATATATAATAATTAAATAAATCAGTGAAAGAGCCAAACTTAATATTAAATTTTTAAATCAAAAGAGCCACATGTGGCTCCCGGAGCCATAGTTTGCGAATGACTGCTTTAGACAAACAAAATACACATATCCAATCATATTTAGAATAGATTTGAATGCATTGATTAGAATTTTATTATATGATGATTTTTTCTGGAGATATTTACCTTGCTAAATCATACAGTAATATATTTGAATTATATTCTCTTTATCAAAAATAGCGCACCAACAACTACTTCATTCAAAAAATTTTCATCAAAATCCATTCATTTTTACCGCTAGAAAAAGCCTAAAAACTAATTCAGTTAACATTGGCGAAGACTGTACAGATTATGAAACAAAAACTCCGCACCCCTGGTTTTGGGCTCTGCCATCCTTAGCGTTCTAAAATTTATTGAATTTTTCAATAATGTAAAATATTGAGAATCGGTATTATTATCAAAAACATTAGATTCTCCTGTATCAAAAATGCCTTAGTTAATGTTGTCCATAGGCTCAGTCTATGCTCAGGGTTTTCCAGACTATACTTAGGCTCAGCCTAATGAGCCTGTAGTCAAATTTTTACTTAAATTCACGAAAACTTAGTATTTTGCTTCACATTGTTTTCTGAATAATAAAAAAGAATGTTTATAATGTATAGTTTTGAAAATTTAGAGCCTCAGGCTCTAGGCTATGAACCCAGGCTCAGACTCTAAGATTTTTTAGCATAGGCTCGATAGGCTCAGGCTCTGAGTTTTCGAGCATAACTTTTATGGACATCATTAGTTATTCACTATAACTAACCTCTGAAATATCAGGATTATAACAATTTTTATATAATAATATATTATATTGAATTGACACTAAAATATTAAATTTTTAAGATACATCTATTTTTAAGATACATCTATTTTTTCTCTCAATTTTTTTAAGTATTAAATGACTAAATGAAATAATAAATTCATTTCAAAAGTTGAATTTTTTAAGAGCCAATAAATTTATAATAAACAACGCCACCCTTATTGGTTAACAAATAAGGGGTCAAAGATCAAAACCAGGGATGAGGAGTTTTTGTTTCACAAAGTATACATCTTTTTATATACTGAATATTATTTGAGTTCAAATTAGAGCCCCAAAAGGGAGTCCCGCATTCAAGGATTCCCGTAGGAAAGGGACTACAAATTTTAACTGCGGGACGGGACGGGACTTCCGCAAAGGAAATGCATTTCCGCAACTCCCGCACTGTAAAAATACTTCACTTTAAGAGTATTTATAGTTATTGAATTACTTAACAGTAGGCAAACTGTAAAAGAGAAATGAGATTTTGAATCAATTTAAAGACGTTTTGAATTATTATTTTGAACAAAATTAATGCTCGAATATTGACTGCTGTTCAATTGCGGGACCCGCGGGACGGAACGGGATGGGGCTCCCGCAAAGTAAACTCTTGCGGGAGCGGGACGGGAATCCAAATTTTTCAAAATTTGGGGCTCTAGTTCAAATTCCGAAGCTTTTCCTAATCTGAGAAAAAATATGTATTTAAAAAATTTATTTACACAACACATTTATTAATATATATGAGATTTTTATTAGTTTTGTTGTACTGTATGAATATTATTTATTTTCAGCTTAATATATAATACACGTGAATTATATCTAATTTCTAAGATTATTCGTTTTCATTTTCTCAATGAAAAATGATTCGAAATACGATTCTTATGAAACACGAGACCTACACAAAGGCTAAACCCATAACTCTTAATAAATAGCCAAAAGCCTTAATTTTTTTATGTAAACAGAAACACATCAAATCCTATTTGAAGCTCATATTATGCTTTTATTATTTTTTCAGTGAAATTGTGACGGATTTTATTTTATTCATAGCAATGGAAGTTACGCTTGAAGTCAGTTTAGAAGCATTTATGTTTATTAGAGATAATACGAGAGAACTGTTAATTGATTTTAGCATAAAATGTGATCATTTCTTTTAGCATTGTATCAGTTTTTAAAGTTATATTTCATTTGTTTAACAATTGTAATTAAGGAAACCTTTCAGTAACCTCTGCTTGTATTTTATAAATGACTCTTAGCCAGAAAGACTAGAGAATTCCCTGATCTGGGAATAATATAATTGTTTTACTTTCTCGTAAACCCTTCCCTTCCTCCCTAATCCCAGAAGAAACGCATTAATTGAAACTTAAAAATTTGAAGCGAATCTCTGGCAATAGCAATAGAAATCATTTTCAGGGACTGGAATATGAATAGAAATGAGGTCAGAAATAGGAATACAAATTTAAAATTTTCTGAACTGGAATCTGAATAGGAAGAGAAATATAATTCAGGAGTGGGAATAAAATAGAAAATAAATATAATTTCTGAACTGGAATAGGAATAAATCCAACATTAGATTAAACTCAGTCAATAATAGGTGTTTAGGATTTTAGAATTAACTTAGTCATGAAAGTTTAGGTCGAAGGGTAGCAATCATCAAAAATGTACAATATAATATAGTAATTGCTTTTCATAGGCTATAATAAATTTTGATTGAGTCATTACATCAAATACAATGAGATACGGAAGGAATGACATCATTTTCATTTTATTTGTAATATCTATAGATAGCATTGGATACTATATTATTATTATAATGCACTTTATAAAATTTTTTTAAATGTTTTTACAAAATTTTAGTATTTTTTGTTTCGCAATCCATTCTATTAGCAATTTAAAAATTTTCTGTGATCCACCAAAAAACTCTTCACAACCCAAAAAAGGGTCGCGACCCATAGTTTGGGAACCGCTGCCTTAAAGTATGCAATTGAAGGTAAAACAGGTGCTGAGATTATGAACCCGGGATTTAATTTGAGATAAATTCTGGGCTCAAATTAGATTTTAAGGTTTTTTTAGAAGTATGAGTGATTCTGTACATTCAGTTTTACAATTAATGACTAAATATTGCAATTATTTGAAAGTGTTTTAAAAAAGTTTATCACAAAAAAATTTGACACATTAAAAAGTTTTATAAATTCAATTCCAGTGGAGCACAGACTATTTTATGACTCATTAGATGATTATGATATAACAGATTTAAAGGATTGGGACATAGAAAGTGTTAATAAGTAGCAAAAACTGTTTAAATTTATCAAAAAGTTGTTTTAGTAGTTTTGTCCGATGGTTGAACTCAACTTCTGTCAACCTTCATGTCTAAATATATGTGTATTCACAGATCAGGGAATTCTCCAGTCTTTCTGGCTAAGAGTTATTTATAAAATACAAGCAGTGATGCCTTGTATTTGTAGAGTATTTATGATAAGGGACCGTTCATTTAATGCGCCCGCATCTTTGGGGAGGGGGGGGGGTTAGTTAAAAGCGTGCAAACCTTTGTTCTCCTATATGCTTAACATAGTGTATTAGTGTGCAAAAGCGTGCAAGGAGGGGGTAGGGGTCTAAAAGTGATATATTTTTGCGTGCGCACTAAATGAACAGCCCCTAATCAATTATCAGCAATAATTAGGATAAGAATTGATGCTTAACGATTGAAATGATGTTGCCGATCGTCCCACTCATAACGTGAGCGTGAGGACTGAATGTCAACTCCTATTGTCAATTGAGCGTCAAAGCGTTTTTATATAGAAATTTAATATAAATTATTTGAATATAAAAACGGCTATTTTTGCAAAATATTTAACACAAAAAATTAGTAATGTTTTTGTTCCCAGAACAGGGATCTTAATCAAAATGAAAACTATTTAGAAGAATTGGAATGAAATACAAATAATGTTAACTTTGAAAATTGTTTATAACAAATACAAACTGTAATTTGAAGCAATAAAAAGTTGAATGTATCATTTTTTTAAAGTTTCAAATATATAAGAAACAGAAATAACATTATGTCTTAGAAATAGAAACATAAATATCTGAGTCGAAATGTCAAATGGTAACGGAAATCAAAACTGGTGTTTCCATATACTTATGAAAATACACGGATAAGTTTAGAGTATAAAAATATTTGTTTAGTTTTGCAGTTATAAAATTGTTTTGCAAAGCAATACTGTTATACTGTTATACTGTAGCATTGTAACCAAATTGAATGTATGCAATATAACAATTGGAACATTAAGAATACAGAGGGTTTGGTTCAGTTTGCTGACACACGATTTGCCGACAGTTGGTTTGCCGACACACGGTTTGCCGACAGTCAGTTTGCCGACAGTCGGTTTGCCGACAGTCGGTTTGCCGACAGTACATTTTGCCGACAATACGGTTTGCCGACATTCAGTTTACCGACAGCCATTTGACATAGATCCACGCAAGTCAAAAAACTTCTCATAACCGCAATCGCCGGACTCAATAATCGCAACCGGCCGCAACCGCCTTTCAATTTCAAGCGGGTACCCGCAAATAACCGCATTTTAATCATGACTTCAATATTCAGTCAAATTATGTTTAATTCTGTCAAATATGACTAATTAAGCCAAAACACGTTAATTTAATCAAATATGACTTTAATCATGTCAAATATTCGGTAATAAAAATTAAAATTTTATTGTATGTATTGAATCTATTGCAGCGGTTATTTGCGGTTATAGCTAATACTAAGGCTAATACTAACTGTTGGCAAACTGACTGTCGGCAAACTGAATGTCGGCAAACCGTGTGTCGGCAAACTGATCGGGACCGGAATACGGACATGAAAATGGTCAAAATTGGCAAATAAAAACAAGTTTTTAGTTTCATTACTCATTTTCTTAAGAGAAATGCTATTAATTATATTTGAATTATAGATTAGAATTATAGAAAAGAATTAAATTCTTTGATTAAAAATTTTTCAATATTAGTTACCATTAAACTTATTCATCTCTCTGTAAGAATAGACTTGTAAGTTAAAAAAAATTTTCGACTTTTTCAGAAACTAGTGAAGCAAAACATGTTTAGCAATTTTTTTAGTAAAGTTGCACAACTTTAGTAGCATTAGAAATACAGCTCAGTAATAGGCTTTTGGTTAGTGTTTAAATATTATTTATCAAAACTAAATAATCTAAAATCTAAACAAAATATAATTCTGTATGAAGTTTGAGAAACATATTCTATATTGACTTAAAGTTACATAAAATTGAAAAACAAAAAGAAAGTAAATATAGGAATAAAGTAACGGTAAATCAAGTTTTAGTGATAAGAGAGAATATTAACTATTCTTAAGTTAATTTCTCATAATTCAAATTTAACAGAATCAATGTATAAGTGTATAAATTAGCTAAAAGGGAAAGCATTTTCTGCTTAAATTGAGAAATGCTCTAAATTCTTAATACCGTAATAAGAAATGCAGACAAATTTCATATTCAAATAATTTTAGATTTTCTCAAATATTAACAAAATTCAAATCATTTTTTAATTAAATGCTTTATTTATTTGAATTATAATGAATTTAATTGCTGTGAATGCCGTTCACTGGTCTTTCTCTAATATTTTATCGATTCTGTAAAAGAATGTTAGGCTTAAAATTGGAGAGGAGTTAAGGATTCAAGCATTTAATTACTTATCAAATATAAGTCCGTCGACACCGTCTTGTTTTAAACCCTGAATAACTTCTAAACTGTTGAGAAGATCGCCCCAAACATAAAGAGATTGTTTGCGTGATTTCACAAAATTAATTAATGTCCGGTCTTTTAATAAGTCCTTCGCATAAACTGAAAGCCCATGAAATTTCATACTCTGTGCAAAATAAGTCCCGAAAGGTATTGTTGTCGCTCTTGTATCCCAAAAAGGTATAGCTTTTGGGTTCCATTTCATGACATCTCCTGATGTCAACAATGCGACCGCGAATTTGTTTTGCTTCAATCGGATCCTAGCAGAAATTTTATTTATAATATAAAAAAATTAATTCAGAATTTCTTAATTAATACATTGCACACAAATCAGGATTGAATGACGTGATAAATGCTGTCCTATTTTTAATATTTTCATAAAGAGTCTTTAGTATGATATCCACGTATTCGTTCAATTCTAAACCCTTAATACCATTCATTGATCCGTCCTATAAGTTATTGTTAAGTAAAATACAACTGTGTTTTGTTTTTCTTATTTAATGAGGTTTTAGTTTCAACTAATTTTGATTACTTTAGTCTAGAACTGACTCGTGTGAGACTAAGACTATAAGCAAAAGGGTCTGAAGAGGATTAAAGTGAAGGACTAAAATATTTTAATTTCATTAATTCATTAAAAAGAAATGAAAACCTGTTTTTCAAATAGTTTTAAAATTGAGAAATCATAAAATACTATTATTCTACTGGTAATAAATATATGAAATTGTCTAAACATTGATAAATTCATTTTAATTAAATGTTATACATGAAAATGTAATTTTTTTTGTTTCAAAAAATATCTATTTTTAGTCCCCGGCTGTCTTTAGTCCTGAGAACTAAATAATTGTTTAGTCCTAAAATAGGACTAAGTTCTAAAATGAAGACAACGGGTTCAGTCCTTTTAAAATACTAAATAAATATTAAAATACTTTTTTGATTATTTAAATCAAATCTCACTCTTTTTTTCATCGGATATTTAATCTCAACATTTATACCACAATTTGGTTTTACGTTTTCTAAAACACTTTTCAATGTTTCAAACGGTTGATTATCTTTAGTATCATTTTCTCTGAAGACTTTGTTTTCAACAGTACTTATCTGAAACATTAGTAAATAAACATTAATCATAATATTAGCAGTTAATTCAAATTTAGTAACAAATAAACTTATGATATACATCATTCATCTGATGGAATGGTATGTCTTTCACCGGTATTGTCGTAACATCAAAGTCATTGTCAGATTTCTAGTAATGAGAAAGAAAATAATGATTGGAATTAATGGCAATAAGTCTTACTCTTCTCAGATAGACATTCGCACTGAAATCATGTTTAATTATAGGAATTTTATCTGCTGATAGCTGGACATCCAATTCGATCATATCAGCTCCCTATTGAAGAAGTTTCTAATTTATTCAATTATTCTTATTATAATATTTTGCTATCAAAATGAACTGTCTTTTAAAAGTAAAAGTCAAACTTAAATTCATATATTGCAATACAAGTTACAATTATTTATTTTATAAATTTTCATATTTTCCTAATAGTGTTTAAATAGCTTTAATTTTTAGGGAAGGAATTTTGTTATTATCTATAATGGTTTACGAGTTATAAATTTTCTAATTTTTAAACATTCATTTTCATACGAACCCTAACAATATTATGCAAAATATTTTATAGCCAAATATCTTAGTCCTCTTTGCACTGACTATGTGAAAATTTTGAGGACAATTTGAAGACAAGGACAGATTAGTACTATTATCTGACACTATCATTTACTTGAAATCATTTATTATCAGTTAATTTGATTCGTTTAGTAATTCAATTGTTGTGCTTAACATTTTAACAAACCTCAAACGTGATAGTAATGATTTGACTGTTTGGCTTTTACTTATGAAAACATCTCTATTTGTAAATTCCTCACATGAAGACAGGCATAATTGAATGCTTCGATTGTATTCTCGAGAATATTTTCGGGACTAAATTAAATAAAAAAGTTTAATAATTTTGATTAAAATGTGATTAAATATCAGTGCCGTAACTATTCTACATCTGGTGGGGTGGGGCACAAAATTTTCAGATAAATTCAAACACATTTAAAACAATAAAATCTTTTTTTTAATGATTTACCAAATTTGAGTGCAAAATATTTGAAATGTTCTCTGAAAATAATCCTAAGTTGAGTTCAATCTCAAGATAAAAGTGAAAACTTTGGTTTGGAGCACCACTTTTGGACTCACAATTTTTGAGTGAGTCATAAACGAGTAACAAATATTCGATTAAAATGAAAGAAACATTAGATGTTAATTATGTTAAAAGTTAAGTACACGATAGTGAGAGAGAAAGAGTAGAAAGAGTGAGATTGTGTCCCTTCTTTGCTGCGAACGTAGTGTGACTTCAATTTTATGAAAACATTTTTATAAA
This sequence comes from Nanhermannia elegantula, assembly GCA_034699485.1. Lineage (NCBI taxonomy): Eukaryota > Metazoa > Arthropoda > Arachnida > Sarcoptiformes > Nanhermanniidae > Nanhermannia > Nanhermannia elegantula. The sequence continues at coordinate 2,761 of JAQGCH010001519.1, read as the reverse complement.
ATTTTACACATAATTTATGAAACTTTGGTGGGACATCTGCCCCCTCTGTCCCACTTCTAGTTACGGCGCTGTTAAATATGGTATAATTAGTATATTTTTAAATGAATAATAATAATTGAAAATTAGACTCTTTTACATATCAGTTCTTCTTCCGACACCAGTCCCTCTGTGTCCCATATATACACCTGTTTTGATTTCAATCATTTTTTCAACATTAGGATCAAATACATGAATCGGACGAATAACCAAGAATTCAACTAAATTTATGTTAAAATATTTGAAATAATTATATTTAAAAATTTTTTTAAATATTTAATTTCTAATACAATTACCGGTAATTTTTCCAATTAAATTGTTGTACATATCATGCAAAGGAATTCTAAAAGTGCCATCAGTTATATTTCCATCAAATGGCAATATATGACCCACTCCTAGTTTATTACTATCATTAGCGCCGAATAGTTCGAACACATATGCCTGCATTCAATTTAAAGTGATTTGTTTTAACATAATCTGACACCAGTTTAAGTGAATTTATAAACATTTAGAAACAGTTTAAAGCAAAATACATACAACTTTTTCTATATTTGTTACATTCGTATACAATAACACAAACTCTTTAGAGTCATATAAGTGTCCAAATTCTTGTTGTTCGACAAATTCGTAATTCTCATCATTTAAAACAGATATTTGTAGGGTTTTGCTGTTTGTCTGACTATTATTTTGACTCAAATCATGTGAAGAAACTTTAAATCTTAAAGTCTTTTCATTAGTGTCTAAATTCCAAATGTTTATAAAATTATTGTAAAATTTGAAGTGTACGGCTGTTTCTGTTATCAGAATTGGCTCTTTGCCTAAACATCAATAGCAAAACTCAAAATTAGATCATTTTATTGAATAGTATACATTTGATCACATTATTCTAGGTTTTATAGGTATAAAAACTTACTCTCAATAACTTTATCATAACTTAGAAAACAAATGAAAATAGCTAATAATGAGTACATTTCAATAAGAATTTCAAACACAAAAATCTAATTAAAAAATTGAATTATTGATATTAATTATAAATCAATAAATATAATGTTGAATTTGAGTAAACTTTAAGCGAGTCGAATATATTTAATCTAAACCTGCAGTTCTCAAACTTTTTGTCCTTACGGTCCACTTACAATACAAGTATTTGGCTTACATTTGTATTGAGCAGGTATTTAGGAGTCAGAAAAAATTGTTTGCAAATATTCATGTATACAATATTTTAATTAATTATAAAAATAATTTTTCTATTATTTGTTCGCTTTAATAGTGTAATAGTTAAAGACTTTTTTAAAAGACAAGAATATTAAAATTTTCTTTTATATAATGCTTTTTAAATTGAAATAAGACGATCAGATAATGTTTCTAAATACTAATGAATTTCGTTTAATTCTAAAATTTTAAGAGTTTTATTACTTAGTAATAAGAACCCTTTCCTGCTTTAACATTACTAATGTTAAACTCCTATTCAGCTTTTGAGTAAAATTTTAAAAGCCTTCGCGTCTGAATTGTGCCCTTTATAAGATTTCCCATAGACTTGCAGTTAAGTAACGATGAGCAGGCTCATATGCTCGGACTTTTTTTCAGGCTCAAGGCTCGGGTTTAGGCTCGCAAAAATTTTCAGGCTCAGGCTCACAATTTGAACCAGGCTCGAGCCTACTGAGCCTGAAAAATTACTATTAAGAAGATTGTATAAAAATAGTGAAGTCGTATTAAAATCTCGAAAAAGATCTGAAAGACTCTGTTCAAACTTTAATATGATAGGAATTTATGCTTATATACTTCAATTCTTAATAATTATCTAATTTAATATTTCAAATAAAACTTAATTTATTTGAATCGAATAAAATATAATTTTCATTTAACTTCATTAATAAAACCTCTATTCAGGGTCAGGCTCAAGGCTCGGGCTCGAGGATTCTAGACTCAGGCTTGCCACTGAGACTGAAAAGCTCGAGCCTTGCTCATCGCTACAGTTAAGTACTGTACATTATAAAAGCAATAAATAAATTTTGTCACTCGAATCCATGAGATGCTGGCACTGTACCTATTTTTTGAGCCTTTAATTTAATTTAAAAATAAAATTTTAAAAGAAAGTTAAAAAAACATTAGACACCAATTATCAAAGAATTTTTACAATTTTGCTGAAATACTGTAAATAAAACTTTAAATAAGCATTGGTTCACTTTAATAGAATTTATAGCAATTTTATCGGCTGTTACAAGTGATTCCTATACCAAAGTTTGAGAACAATTAAACTAAACTGATTAGACTTAATGTTATCAGAATGTTATTTGTTTGATATTCTAATCTTAATTCAACAACTTTTGAAGTTCATAAATAATATTTTTTTTATAAAATCTAACATTTCTCATAAGAGTCAAAACAATTAAATTGAAAATAAAAGATGAGTCTAATTAATAACTTAATTAGTTTTGAGCTTAATTAGAGAACTTAATTAATATAAAGTTGTCATAAATTAACTTCCAATTCATTATTTACTATTTAAGTTATGCTAAAGTCTTATTGATTAGCGATCCCTCCCTTTTGGGCTATTTTGAACATAATATTGAAGGTACATAACAGGCTTTCTCAAACTTTTTATGTTAAAAAGCCAAATAATACAAATAAATGAAGTCTTCAGCCAGTTTAAAACACATAATGAATGAAAAAATATTATATGTGGATATTTCAGATATAGTCTATTGTTATTCAATTACAGCTC
>JAQGCH010001518.1:0-15376 GCA_034699485.1 Nanhermannia elegantula | reverse complement strand
GTTTTACCACATTTTTCAATTGATCTAAACTTGAATTTTATTTTTTAAATATTAAATGTTTTAATGATTTAATAATAAATCAATAATTAATATACAAATGAGTGAAACCATGTCTTCGCTGAATCAAAGCTGGAATTTATGGACAAAAACATTGCTTTCATTTGAGGTATTTTTATAAGAAATATGTAATAAATCTGACAAAACATTGAAATCTATTAATAATATTAATAATAATTGATTTAAATTGAATGACAGATCACTTCAATTAATGACAATTTAATGGAATTAATGAATGCATTGTCTGTAATAAAAGAGAATTCATTTTTGGAAATCCTTCACCACTGGTATTACGAAATATATCGCAATTATATAAACGACGAATTGGTTCCACAGTTTTGGTCATCACTACCATCACAACCATCACAACATTTGTCACAATCGAGTGATTCCAACATTGATTCAAATTCTTGTCATAATTTACTTTTTAGTGCTTTGAATGGTTTGTATTTGTCTGCAATCAAATGGATTAATAACGAGATAATGAAGATATCCTTTGACGGCAACAATAGTTTTGAAGACTTTCTTAAGTTTCAGATCAAACTCAAAAATTTGTTGCGCTCTATACTGTTGGCCAACATTCCCATCAGTTTTAATAAATACTTATTGAGAACCTATTCGTTAGCCTTTTCTGTGAATCAATTCCAGAAAAATAAGAATAATTCAATGAACAGTTCAACCGATGAATCAATAGATATGATTGAAATCAATGGCAAATGCAAAGGATGTGAACAATTAAATCGATGCGAATGTCAGACAATTAGCGCCGCATTTTTGCATTTCAATCGGCAATTGAGTGAATTTGGTTTACTTGAAGTGCTTTCAGGCGATGCCATCACTTCTGTAATGCACTCCTGTATTGAGAAACACATTTATCAAAGCTGTAAAGGTATTGCTTATAAGATATTAAATTAAATATGTTTTTTCTATTTGTATACTGTATGTGCAGTACATTACATTACAGATGATTTGTTAATTGTTTGTTGTGATTCAGTAAATATAAACTTATTTTTAGGCAATTTTGAAGTTTCGTGTATTTGTAACCTAAAGAACTGGATCGACAATACAGTGATGGGTTGGGTTCGATTCGTATACGAAGAATCTTCAATGGACTCGAATATGTCTAATTTAGAGGAAAGACTGACTCATTTTCTGTATGAAACTTACGCTAACTGTCGAATGGATCAGATGTTTGATATTATTATTGAATTCCCTGAATCTGAGCCCTCACTCATTGATTTAAGAGAATGTTTAGAAAAGTGCGCAAATTTCAGACCAAAATTAATTAAAACACTTAAGGATTCATTAGAGACTCGTCTATTACATCCCGGCGTCAGCACAAGTGATATTCTGGCCGCCTATATATCAGCCATAAAAGCCCTGAGAGTTCTCGACCCGACTGGTGTTATATTACAATTAGTTTGTGAACCGGTCAGAAAATATCTTAAATCAAGAGACGATACCGTTCGCTGTATTATAACTGCATTAACTGATGAAACTTCTTCTGAGTTGACGCCTGAGTTTGTAAAAAGAAATCTTCAAACTGGTGATGAACCCAATTATAACAGTGATGACGAAAATATGGCCGATAATTGGCATCAATGGGTTCCGGACCCGATCGATGCGGCCCAAGACTCGGGAACATCCAAATCATTGCGAAGTTCTGATATCGTCAGCATTTTAGTCAATATCTATGAAAGTAAAGACCTATTTGTAGAAGAATACCAGCGATTACTGGCTCAGAGACTGCTCACTAACTTTGAATGCAATCTCGAACACGAGCGACGAAATCTCGAATTATTAACTCTTAGATTCGGTGAATCAGATCTTCACGCCTGTGAAGTAATGCTAAAAGATGTGAAAGAATCTGAACGTATAAACCAAAGAATCAATTCCGGAGAGATTGAAGCGCATAAGTTCGACAAATTTCCTATCAATTCATTAATACTTTCGGCGCAGTTCTGGCCCGAAAAGTTAGGGTTGCCTTCAATTGAAGACGTGAGTGATCTTAAACTTCCTCCAGAAGTTGCAAACGGTTCTGACATTTACACCAAAGCCTTTGAGACCATCAAAGGGAGTCGAACACTGAACTGGATGTCACACTTGGGTTTAGTACAACTTGAACTCGATTTTAATGGAAGAAAATTGAATTATTCAGTGCCACCAATTCAGGCCACTATTATTTGGCATTTTCAAGACAGACAGTGCTGGACTGTCAATGAGTTGAGTGAAGTTATGTCTATTCCGCCCTCAATCTTAAGAAGACGTATAGCTTTGTGGCAAAACAAAGGCATTCTCAAAGAGACCACAACTGATAAGTTTGTGTTAATAGAAGACGAAAGGATTGTTTCTTCTCATTCGGCGAATACTAATGAGACGGTTATGAATATCGAAAATGATTTCGACGATGACTTAGGAAATGACAAAAGCAGTGCTTCAGTATATGACGAGAGAGAAGAAAAGCTGACAGTTTACTGGTCTTTTGTAGTGAATATGTTGCATAATCTCAATTCATTACCATTAGAAAGAATTCACACAATGTTACAAATGTTTGCAATGCAATCCACTAATTCTAATGAGTTAACAACTCATGAATTGAGACATTTTCTTGATTCTAAAGTTCGAGAACAAAAGTTAATTTACTCTAATGGTCAGTACAAACTCACTGATAATAATTAAATTATTGCCACAATTGAGATATGTTTCCAATTTTTAATTGAAAGATACATTTGTATTGAAAGTCACATATTTGTCAAAACTTAAAAATAAATGACATTGTTTTAAATTACACTATCATTCTTTATTTCTTATAACTAGTGTTGAGTAGCCTCACATGCTCGGGCTTTTTTGAGGCTTAAGGCTCTTGTCGAGCCAACTGAGCCTCAAAAATTACTGTTAAGAAGACTGTGCAAAAATAGTTTGTGAAAGTCGTATTAAAATCTCGAAACAGACTCGAAAGACTGTTCAAACTTTAATGTGCTCGGAATCTATGCTTAAATAATTCAATTTTGAATAAAACTATTTATTTGAATCGAATAAAATATAATTTTTCTTTAATTTATTTATTAAAACCTCTATTCATTGTCAGACTCGAGCCTGGGCTCAGTTTGTCTTAATTTGGAGACTCAGTCTCGTTCATCGCTATTTATAATCAAATCTTTATTTTTCTGAGTTTATATCCTAAAAAATAAGTTCGGAATTATTATAGAATAAAAGTCAACGATTATATCCCAACTCAAAGATTACATCTTTTTTAAAGCTTAAAAGATGATAATTTTTTGGTGCGAATAAGATTTTATTTAAAAAATGTGTCAAAATACTTATGGAAATAATTACCCCAGAAAATCGATGTTTTTGATATCCCTTTGAAAATTTTCTTAATAAAATTCAAACCTTTTGGAAAATTTGGGGAAAATTTTTTTTTCTCATAAAGGTATACCTAACCTAAGAGGTGTCTTAGCCTAACATAAACATAGGCTTATTTCACTCTATTTCATGATAGGAACTCATTTTACATCTTCCGAAATATTGCAGGAATAGTAACAAAGGATTTCATAGAAACAGACTCTTCTCATAACTATCATTCGTTTTCTAAATTCTAACTAATAATAGAATTTCAAAGATCTTTTATATTAGGAATTTAACTAATTTTTATTAAAAGAGAATTATTTCAAAGAGTTATTGATTAGAATTATAGGTAAACTTTTATTTAAAATATTGAATATACATATATTGTATACAATCGTCAAACTCTGCTTTTATCTTATTTACAAAACAAGATTAAGATAAACATGTCTTCAATTTTATCAAATTTTATTTGACAAGACTTCATAATTAATTATTATATTTTATTAATTTTTTATAATATTTTGTCCCAAACCATAGGCAAATATACTGTATATCAATAGTATTGTAAAAAGAAATGCTTTAATGATCTGAATCGAGTCGTCTAACTCTGACCTGTTGTTTATAATGATATTCTTTCAAATAATTTTTTAATCGTTTGGGTAATTGAATAGATTGTATGGAATCGTATGAAACAAGTGAACTTATAGTAGCTCTCGAGAGATGTTGTAATGAAAACGTAAAATTGCGATGCAATGGAATTGTGAGCATAGGTTCGAAAAACATACAATGCGATGGATCCTTATAGTGCTCTATCAGACCGCAAACTAAATAAACAGAAAAAATATATTAAAGTAAATAATACTAAAAATATGATTCAATTCAATAGCAATAGTAATACTAATATTGAGAACAATTTGAGAGGAAATCTTAATCCCAATCCCATGGGATGGAAGTGGGATTGCAAAAATGTGTGTGGGATGGGATTAGTTTTCAAGACATGGGATGGGATGAGAGTGGGATTATAAAAATGTCTGTGGGATGGAATGGTAATGGAATTGATGTTTAAGCGAATAAATCTTATTGAAAACAAAGTAAAGTTTTAATTACTAAATCAAATGATACAGAATGTATATTTATGTATGATTTTAATTTATAATATATAACAAAGAGTTTTAATCTATATTACAAACTAGGCTTTGTGACTGTCACACTTTCAAAAGGCTATATAGCTAGCTATATGCTTATGCTTTGCTTTCAATGTGTTATCTTCTATGCATGTGCTCTATATAGGAATCAAACTACAGTATATAGCACTCAAACAGGAAGCGCTATTGTTTTTTGACTATTCAATTTAATTTAAACATAATTTTTTTAATTTTAATAAAATAATAATTCTACGGGATATGAACAGAAGTTTTATGCTCGACACGAAGTGCCGGGTGCGTCTAGTTAATCTACTGTATATCATATAATTACTTTTAATAAATGTGAGATAAACAACATTTTTTTAATGAATAATTTCAGATGTTTTTAGTGAAACCCCATTATTGTAAAGGAATTGTCATTTCCCGAAACTTTTTACTATAACGGTGATAAACTGTATAAAAATTTATCAATGGGATGGGATGGGATGGGATTGGGATTAAAAATTCTAATGTTTTCTATCTCAAAAAGAATGCAAACCTGTGGTCGAGGCATAAACTCCGGGATCGTGTGAATCAAAGCTGAATCTGTGATTCCATTGTTCAATACGTGCATGAAGTGAACGATCAAATCGTCTAAAGCTGACTGAGAATAAGTGCTCTTCTTGTGCGCTGTCTCTCAAAAGGAAAGTTCCTTCAGGTTTGTTGTCGAGCAGTCTCTCAGCCTCGTATCGGTCCATTTTTCCCCAATAGAAACTACAGTTAGATATTTGTAATAAGTCAGGCACTAAACAGTGAATGTAATCGATTTGTGTGTGAATCTGTTGGACGTCACTCAAAGCTGTCATCGAAGAGTCGCCGCGAAGACAAAACCGATTCAGGAATCCGGGGGTCAGTTCTGTGACTTCTCCCCAACGCGCCAAATATGGATATGGGCTCACAGTTAAAGCCAACTGATTTCTTAAGGCTAAGGCCAGCTCTGAGACCCTGACTTGAACGCTACGAACTTCACTCATCATGTTTTGAGTGGCAATCGATGACGAGTGATGAGTAGCGCCATTGTGAACAGCATTTATATCACCAGAAACTAAATTACTGTTAACGTAAGACTCGTTCAAATGCTCACTATTTGTTATTAATTCATTTGCTTCTTGTGGTGAAAATACTATTGGAGTTATGCTATTATTTGATTCCATTTCTAATTGATTAGAATTTCTATTATTATCGGTGTTATCGTTATTAGTATTACAGTTATCGACATAACTATTATTAACGGTAACAATAGATGAATCGGATTCGTTGGGTTGTTCGTCAGTTTTCTTATAAGCCGTGCAAATACATGAACTGCAAGTGTCTTCTGCTTCAGTCACGTCAGTACAAGAATCAGTTCTCGCGCAGAACTTGAAGGCCCAACCGCTGGAACTTTTCTTTTTCTTCCCATTATTACAATTGTCTTTTCTATTACTAAAAGTATCACTCATTTTAGTGTTATTACTATTATTACAATTATTTTTACACTTATTTGAAGAACAAGTTAACGATTTTTTGCGTCGACCAAAGGTTAAGGTACGGAACTTTCGTTTTACGCTATTATTACAATCAGTTTGCCCTGAATTGGTTGCACTCTTCGCACTCTCTTCAATACTATTCGTTATATTCGACACTTCATTAGTATTATTATTGTTATTATTATTAATATTATTAAAAGATTGGTTTCCGTTCACCTGTTCATCACTTTTAGAGTCAAGTTCTGGTGTTTTAGACATAGTTTATGAGTTATTAAGTACTTCTTTCGATAATATCTGACCAAATATTCTATATTAAGTCTTAAGGAAATAATAAAACTCAAAGTTGACGATAAATACTCTGCACTTTTGAGATTGCATTTGAGTTCAGTATAAATGAGTTAACAATTGATTTGTTACCTAAAAAAATATTGAATTAAAAACATTTATAAGTGACAAACAAAACATTCGTAAACTTTTAATTATATTTAATAAAAATAAAAGATCTGATAATTGATTATTACTATAAAAAATAATTAAACATTTTATCTTTAAAAGGACTACAAATGAATTAAAACTGAAATAATAATAAAGCGATTAAATCGAGATCTGAATGAAATGAAATGAAAAAAACTGATACTCGAACCAAACCCTTAATGAGAAGTAATGATTAATTCAAGTCTGACCTCAATTCCAGTGAAAACTGAATACGTATTAAACAAACACTTTTTATATAACATACGAAACATACCATTTAGTGCTTATTTGATATGTATAGCAATGAAATGCATGCAAAGGAAAAGCTGTTCACTTGTTATTCTAACACCTATTAAATGAGCTGTTCGTTCATTAAATGTAAACATTTCATAACTAAATATTTTAAGTGTAATTTATTGCACAATTTGAGTGCAATTCTTCACCAAATAAGAGCTTCATTTAAATCAAAAAATTGTTGACTAATTCTTAGACTACTATTAAATAAGTATAAAATTTTATAATAAGTGATAAAACGGAAAGTAATGATGAGAATAGGATTTTATTATTATTACTACTATTACTATAACATTACTATTAGAGGACAACCACTACTATCCTGTCGTACGATAAGGTTTACTATTATATGAGAGAGTTATTGATTCCTATTATATCATAAAGTCATTCATCAAGTCATTCATGAAGTCGTTATAAACACAACAGAAAGGATTCACTTTTCATACAAAAATTGTGTCAAATATTAAATTAGAAATTAAATTATTAATTATTTTAAATACAAATTAATGTTTAGAATAACCCAAACATTGATAGACATCCAAAACGAGTCAATTGATTGAAAAATAATAAAATGATTGAGAATTACGTCAAATGATTAGTCATTTAATAAAAATTTAGTAAAATTGTATAAAATACTATTCAATAGTTATATGAATTGCAATAAAATATAAATAAATACTGACTTTGACAACCATTTTGTGAATGAGTGTCACATATCATAAATCCAATTGTTTAACGATTTGCATAAATATTAGTTTTCATAATCATTTTCAATAAAACAGTTCTTTAAACACAACAAATACACACAATTTGATAGTTATTTAAATTCAATTGTATTATAAAATAATAAACAAATCAATTATTAGTTTCAAAAATTAGGTAAACATTAGATTAATATTAATACTATTTTTATGTGTTTTAGTCATGTATTTAAAGGGATGACTAATAAAGTGTTTATGAATGGAATTAATGAATGAACAAAAGAAGACCAATAGCTTTACCGCACTCTCTATTACGTCATTTTTATATGTAATACAAGTTATAAAATCTAATGTTTACAAAAGCGGACAACTCGTCGCCTATTTTAATGTCAAAATAAGCCGTTTTTGCACTTTTATAAGCTTTGCATTTATTTAATAAAGAGAGCGATTTGTGAATAAGTGCGCGCTTTTTGGCCATTATTTGTATGTTTGACAAAACTTTTGTCATCAAATATTTTTAACAATAAATTAAAAATAAAATAAAAACTTTTATGATTTTATGGTTTAACAAAACATATACTAATTTATGAAAGAAATGGCATCTGATTTGAGTCAAAATATTGAGTGTGAACTGCGTTTCGGTCATTGCGAGGGTTTTACTGATTGTTGTTTTGTTGCAAATAATGATAATAAGTATTACTTTTACAGCTATTTAAACATTTGTCATATTTTTATGTTTTATATTATTTGATATAAAGTGAGATAAATATAATGACGTGCGGTGTTGACTGTGAGGTGAGGGTTTGGCCGATCGGTCACCAAAATGAAGAGAACATTTCGTCGTTTGGCATAACAGACCAGTCGTATGCTATTGTTTGTAATGTATGTCATATAATGTACTTTAATGTGAAACAATTTAAATATTTATATTAATGAACACTGTTTTGAATGCTTTCTGAAGTCGTCCCACTTTTTCATTGCCTGCGATTCCAATTGTGTGAAGTCTTACTCATTAGCGAACGGCGAGAACGAGACAACTGTTTGTAGATTTACCACAAATGCTACACATCTGGACATTAGTTCTGACGGCAATCTATTGGTCGCGTCCGCGGCGTTAGTATTGCTTTATTTAATCAGAATTTACAGAATTTTATATATTTTTATAATTAAACAATTTTTCAGTGATTTCACGTTTAAACTCATAAATTTGGAAAATAATACACAAAAGCTGTTTGAAGGACACGACGCGCCTATACTTAGTGTTGCGTTAGATCCCAAACATAAATATATCGCTTCTTCAAGTTGTGACAGTTCTGTCAGAATATGGAATATAGAGAACCAGAATTGCGTCCAATTTTGGACTGATTGTTATCCAAAAAGCAATGACTTTGAAAATTCTCAAACTTTGGCGCGTATTAGTTGGGAACCAATTGCTGGAGAATTGATTGCAATTCCAAAAGTAGATCAAATAGATGTTTATCACAGAAACTCATGGGACTTGATTAAGACTTACAAACACAGCAAACTCTCGCAGATATCAATAGTGTCCCACTCTTTCGATGGCTGTTATTTGGCGGCTGCAGACAGTAGTGGTACTGTTGTGCTCTGGGATACAAAAACAGCTAATACTGAACCAATTGCAACGTTTATTCACAATAAGTCCATTAGAATAACATCTTTGAAATGGAACCCAAAAACATCGAAACAGCTCTGCTTTTGTGATATAAATGGACAGTTTGGTGTTCTCAATGTCAAGCATTCTTCAAAAGTTGAGATCAAAGGACTGGAAGTCTCTTTCACACAGCAAGAGATGAAAGAGATGTTCGCAGATCTGTCTGATGATGACTTTGCTGTAGAATCAGATGAAATAACAGATAAAACAGATAAAAATAATGAAAAAGACTTTGAATTACCAAAGATTGAATTAAATGTTAACTTTGGAAAAACAAACTCAAAACTTACTAAAAGTGTTAATGACATAAATGTCGACAATGAAATGGTTGACAATAATGATGATGAAGACAATGAGTTTGACATCGGAGCCATTAAATTGCAATACGAGTCACAAATATTTGGTGAAAGCAGTGATGTGGCAAAAGTTCAAGTGAGAGAGAACAGCAGTCGTCCTGTTTCAAGAATGAGTGGTCCTCTATTACAACGTGAACCTGAAGAACCTCTACCACTAAGACAAGAACCGTTTCAATCGGGCTCTACTCCTATTCATTTCAAACAACGCTTTATGGTTTGGAATTCTGTTGGAATCGTTCGCTGTTATAATACAGAAGATGAGAATTCAATAGACGTTGAGTTTCATGACGTGACTTATCATCATTCCATTCATTTGCCAAATGTTCACAATTACACAATCGCTGACTTATCAACAGATTGTTTAATATTAGCGACAAATGGCGATGAAAATACGCAAAACAGTAAACTTTTCTGTATGTTATTCAGCACATGGGATGCGACCAAAGAATATCAAATAGAAATGCCAAACGACGAGTTCATAGAGGCCATAACTTGTGGCTCAGGTTTCATAGCTATCGCTTCTGATAAACGATTTGTTCGAATTTTTACGACTGGAGGCATACAGACCAACATCTTTTCAATTGCCGGTCGTGTGCTTTGTCTCTCATCTCATGAACAGTTTTTGATGATTACATACCATACGGCGTCGGGAATGCCTGAAGAGCAGAGTTTAGCGATGTATGTCTTGAAAGTTGATAACAAGCCAGTCACTAAACATCCGGTTCCAAATCCAATATCAGTCGCTCTGAGTCCTAAGTCACAAGTCTTATGGACAGGATTTACAGATGAAGGCACTCCTTGTGTTGTCGACTTTGATGGAGTCGTCAGATTGTTAAAAGACTTTATCGGCAAAAGTTGGATACCTGTCGGTTGCACTAAAGAACACGTGAGACTCACTTAACTTTATTGAACTCAATTATAATAATTTGCTAATTATTTTGTTATTTAGACAAAAGCAAAATCAGATAATTATTTCATCGTTGGCTTGAGTGAGATTCAAAGTCAAATTCGCTGTATTTTCTGTAAGGGATCCAGATTTCCAGCGACTATACCTAAACCAACTTTAACTCTATTACCTTTTCAAATACCGTTATGCGAAATGTTCACCACTAAAGGCAAACACGAAGTCAGTTATTTTTATTAAATTGAATTTCAATTGATTACAAGATATTAATAAAATATTTGTACTTTTAAAGGAAGAACAAATTCGTAGCAAACTGTTAGCCTCTCTGCTAAAAAAGCTGTCTAAAGATGGTTTTGAAGTGGAAACTCCTTTAGAAGAATGCAATAAAATAATTATCAACTCTCTCATCAAATTGTTTGCCGTGAGTTTGATTGTAAAGCTTTGTGTAAATTTCATTATTTTCAAACCTTTGTTTAAATTTTTGTGCAAATAGTTAGCCTTAGGCGCTGACCGCGAATCGTTAGCTCTCGAAGTGGCTCACCTTATGCCAAATCAACGCGCAGTCGAGGGCGCCATCAAATATGCAGAACGACAGCGTCACAGAAGTTTGGCTCAAAAGCTCAGCGAAATAGCGCAACAAAAACTTGAAGAAGAAATTAATGAATTGGATGATGAATGTGAAGAAACGGACCAAATCACTGACACAACTTCTAATTGCTTAGTCATCACTAATAATGAATTACAAGAAAACATTGGTTTGCAATTAAAGCCCAAATCACTGAGAAAAGAACCCCAAGTAATAGATGACTCAAACTCTAGATTCGAGCCCTCAGACAGTGAGAGTGACACTGAAAATAAATTAGTGGCCACTAAAAAAACTTTCACAAAAGAAACTGATGAACATATGAACAGTAATGACTCGGAATCACTTAAGCCAAAGACCATTAATAAAGTGACTCATAAAGGAAATCCATTCAAAGTTACTGATAATGGCGTTAAGCGAAAGAATAAAAGAAAAAAAGACAGCGATTATAGTGATAATGAAACTGATGACGAAGACAGGGATGAGTCTGGTTTTGAGCGATTTTTTGAAGAGATGAGGGATACAATACAAGAAGAAAATTCTGATGTTGAAGATGAGCAAAATTTGATTAAAATAGCAAAACAACAGTTTAAAAGATTGGATTTGAATGAAAGAAAAAGTTGGGCTAAAGATAAGCCCAATAAACGAATGGCAAAGAGTGACAGCTCAGAAACAACTTTCAAGAGTAAAACCAATGGAAATAAAATAACAAAATTTTTTAAAAGAAATTAAGTCATTAAATAAGATATAACGAGTGGGCAAAAAAAATCTAGACTTTTACGCGTGAAAATTGTTACTTAAAATAAATATTTTTTATTGAATGATATGTCATTTTAAATGTCACATATTTGGCTATAATAGATATGATTTGTATTAGTTTACAATTAATTTTGTGTTAATTATGGTTTATTACTGCTTCAAAGGGTCGTCACATTTCAGTTAAAAAATATTCAATAGCATTAATATTTTGATAGCAAAAACATGTAAAACATTGCCCAAAATTATAATTGCCCTCCAAAAGTGGTCAGATATTGTTTATGGAAGAGATATATCAAGAAATATGACAAGAAATGTCACCGAAATATGATTGAAACTACAAAATTGTTGTTATACGATATTTATTAATTTTTTACCATTATTTTCTATGGTATGACTTTGTTTATACGAATATCGCAATTAAAACATATGTCCCGCAATGCCGACAATCGAACAATTTTCCGGATATCTTTGTGGGCTCTTTTCCAAGAATGCTTGGAGAGAGGAAAACAACCAACTCCAAAATAGAATTAGGCTTTATATCAGTAAAGTTGACCCGAATGTTGTCACACTTTTTTTTAGTGTGTCCGAAATAGGATCCGGAAATGTGAATATAAATCACATTTAGCCGTTATTCATGAATACCCCTTAATTTTGTATATAATGTAATTTTAAATTCAATATTTTTACATATTTAGCAATTACTAAATTTAATCAAATGGAAATTGAATTAAGTCTAGATTTTTTTGCCCGCCCGTTATGTTGACTATTAATATTTTTTATTAAAAAATGTTTTATTCAGTTTCAAATTCACTTTTTACAGTCTCGTCTTCTTCATTATTTTCACTTATACTTTGATTGTCTTCTTCTGCAGAGTCTTCTAAACTGTCTCCTTCTTCCTCTTCTTCATTATCATTATCAGTATTGTCTTCTATTAAATCTTTCATTTCATCGTCTGTTAAGTCTTCATCAGATGATGAAGACATGGATTCGTAGTCCATTCTCGGCTGTTGTCTAGAAATATATTCTGTGGTGTTTTGCACTCGAATCTAATTAATGACATAATTTGAAATTGTATTTAAAAGGGATTTAATAAACAATGAAATTCGTTGAAATACCTGAGAAATCATTAAATTCAATCTTCCCCTTAACCGATATATTCTGTCTAATATATGAGTCCTTGCGTTCAATAACTCTAATAAAGGCCCGAATTCTTCTTCAATATTTGGCAGCTATTCAAAAAAGACAATAATACTTAGGAATACCTTTAAATTTAATACTGTATTAATCTAAATAAGTCTTACAGTCATAAGAAAAGTGAGCCTCAAATGCAACAACTGTTCCAACCATTTTAAATAAACCAAAGTATGCTCTCCTTTATTGAATAGACAACTTTGGAGTTCATATAAAAATAGTTCAATGCATTCAATGGGTAACTTTTTAATTGTGTTTTTCATCAATTTTTGGTCGTTATTACATAAAACTGTTTCCAGCATTTGTTTGTCTTTACTCTGTAGTCCTTGAACTAACAGATGTACTAAACTATCACTACTCGGCTGTTCATTAGTACTCGAATTTGATTGAATCGCTAAAGTTTTTGTATTTGAATTTTGGAGTCTTTCTTCAAATGATAGCATTGTCTCATTTTGTTTGGCATTATTTTCCATTTTATTGTTACTCTCATTCATACTGACAGATGAAATATCGTTACTATTGAGTGATTGTCTGGTTGGTGCCATTCCTGCCGGTCCCATAACAGTCGCATTCTTAGGCTTCACAGGGCTTTTGATTTTTGTGAATCCGCTTTCGACTAAAAATGATGGCGTTGTCGACAACTCTTTTCGAAATAATATAGTGTTTTTGTCGCACTCCTCATAACTGATTCTTTCAAACACAGGTCTAATGAAGTTGCCGTAACTCACGAGTATGTGTCGCTCCAAATCGTTCGATATTTGTGCTGAAAATATCATTAACTGTTTTGATTTTGGTTTTGGTGTTGATATTTGAACTGTCACTTTAGGTTTTAGTGGTGTTTTCCTGTGACCGTTCAATATATGCTCAAATATATGCAATAAACCACTCTTTGTAACGATTGCTACTAAAATCGGCTGAAATATAATGATATAAAAATTGGTAAAAAGCTCAAAAATATTACATAAGAGCGAGATTTTTAAGTATAGAAACATTGAAGTGCTTCAAGTGGTTATAGTCAAAAATAGCTTAAACTTTTGTATCAATTTCATATGAGTTTATTTGAAAACTTCATAAAACAGTATAAAAAGTTTTTAGAATATATAGAAAAATAGAAAATGTTATAATAGTTAAAAACAGATAAATTTTTAAATCGCAACAAATATGCAAAAAGTTTTGGAGTTTATTTATGCAAAAAATAAATAAATAAAATAAGTGAACATTAAGTAAATGTTTTGCCAGTATATAATACATTTGACTCATAATAAATATATAATTTTACAAAATAATTGAAGTTTTAAGGATTAGACTAATAGATGAAAACGGATATAAGATGTAAGAGAACTTACGTGAGTAGAAGATGTGGAAGAGATATCTAAACACAAGGGTTCGTCATCTAATGAAAATGATGCCAAAGAATTGCAATTCTTATCCTCTGCTTTCAATTGCCTAACAATCAAATAGTTATTGTTGAGAATCATATAATTAATCAATAAATGAATAGAATGAGAACAAACATGACATACCAGGCATTTACTAATCTGTCGCCAACAGCTGTTGATAGAAAATAAGTGCCCGAAACAGTTTCACGATCTGGTATTTTAACATGTCTTAGGTGTAGTACTTCTGAGGCGTGACCTGTAAATTGTTTTAATAACCGTTTGTTATCCCAATCCCACCATTTGATGCAATTGCTGGCCGTCAACACATTGCTTGAGTCCAAAGCACAGATGGCATTCACACTATTATTGTCCGGTTTAAACTTTCTGCAAAAGTTTCAAATTAAAAATTGTTTAAAATCTTAATTTCGTTTTAAGGCAGAAAATGAGCCAAATTTTATCAGTCATTCAATATAACAAAAAATGAAATGAAACAAAAGTTAACAGAAATGAAAAGCGAAGACATACTGTTTTATTTTTGAAGTAGAAATACTCCATTCGATTACATATTTATCATTAGAACAGCTGAAGAGCGAGTCATTGATTGGTAACCAACTCATGTCGTTGACTCTGTCTTCGTGTCCATTAATGAGCTGTGAATGTAATTCACTTTTCACAACACTATATAATAAAATATTGCCGTTAAGTGTTCCCAACGCTAACAGTTCTAAATTAGACACTTCTTCCTCAACATTAATGTCATCTGTTTTACGTTTTCTTTTCTTTTTTGGCGAACCCTTTGTTTGTAAAACAGATTTTAATTAATAATAATTAATACAAAAAGAATTAATAAATAGAATAAAAGCAACAAAAAAAGCGAAATAATAGTTAACATACAAAGAGAGGCCACCGCTTAAAAGGCCAGACAATTGTAACACAAGTGGCCGATAAGTGCGAAGACGGCGTGTATTCCTGTTTTAATTGACCGGAAAGAGTATCCCATATCTTCAG
>JAQGCH010001517.1:0-15377 GCA_034699485.1 Nanhermannia elegantula | reverse complement strand
GTTATTGCTATTCATATGCCATGTTTTGAAACGCATTTCTCTTTAATTATTGCTTTATTACTATTATTAATCAAACACTTTTACTAATTTTCAATCAATTTGATTATCATTTTGTTATTTGAGATCATTTCGGATCAAATTAAACGTTTGTTTCGTCTTATTTTCAATTTTATAACTATTAATAATAATAATAATAAAAATAATAATAATTAAAAATAGAAATAAATAGAAAAATGTCTGAAGTATTGAACGAAACGATCGACTCATTGAGTGAACGAATTAATAAACAAGAATTAAATTCAAATTCACACTTAAATGGAATACAAACGGAGCCACAGAATGGTTCAAACGATGAAAAGGAAGAAAATGACGATTTAGTGAATCCGTGGAATGTCAGCAGTAAATCACAGACTGGCGTCGATTACGAGAAACTCATCGGTTATTATAATTATAATTATTATTATTATTACTAATGTTTTTATAAATTAATATTAAATTATGATTGAATTGATTGACAGTACGGTTTGGTTGCAGCAAAATAACAGATAATATCTTACAACAAATCGAAACCTTGACTGGAAGTAAAGCTCATCACCTCTTAAGAAGAGGTGTTTTCTTCTCTCACAGAGACTTTCATAACATATTAAAACGTTATGAAGAGAAGAAGCCGTTCTTCCTGTACACAGGTCGGGGTCCGTCCTCTTCTGCCCTACATTTGGGACATTTAATACCATTTATATTCACCAAATGGCTTCAGGACTCGTTCAATGTTCCGCTTGTCATACAATTGACTGATGACGAGAAGTATCTATGGAAAGACCTGACCATTGAAAATGCGAAAAAACTGGCGGTAGAAAACGCTAAGGATATCATTGCAATGGGTTTTGATGTCGAAAAGACTTTCATTTTCTCGGATCTTATGTTTATTGGGTGAGCAAAACATCATTTTACTCAACATATCAACAGATTATGAGCAAAAACTAGATATAAACAGATCTAAAGTGAAATAAGTGTCAGAGCGACCACTCTTTGAGTGCTTTGAATATTTTTGATGTTATAAAGTAAAAGCATGTGAGCCGAGGCTTCACTCGTCTGTTTGACTTATGCGACCATTCAATTAAATTTCCATTTTCTAAAGGTTTTATTGCAGGTTTCGATTGTTTTGATGCACTTTTAAAAATTTATGTTTAGATTAAATTTTCAAAAATATTTAATGACAAGTGTTTTGATATTTTGATCCTTAAAAGTATAGTTTAATTAATTTGTTATGAACAGGATTTGGGACTCAGTGAAAAACTTGAATTTTATTAATTATTATAAACATATGTTTTTTTATAAGCATTTACTCCTTTATATGCAGAATAAGTTATATTAACTCTTGTTTCATTTTTCTGTTTTAAAAATTAAGTTTACGCTCAATTTTTTGGCTCATTTTTCATAATTTTCAATTACAACGAGTGATACTTTTCATAAAATTTATTCAATATAAATGATGTGTTGCGAAAAAACTAATTTTCATCTATTAGTTGTGCAAATAATTTATTATTAGTTAAGATATTTTGTATCTCTTTTTATCTCAAATCCGCCACAGATTATAGCTATAGTTTGTTCAGTGAATTAAATTACTAATCAAAGGACTTCGTTATCAATAATAAACCCTTTTAATGAACATATTTCAGCAAATTTTTCATAAAATATGAATTAACTAATTAATTATGAAATTAAGACAATAAATTTAACAAAAGAGCTATTTTTCATTATTTAAGCGTTTTGTTAATCTGTTTTCGTGTATCCAATGGAGTAAAATCAGTTCCTTTATCACTGACTTTTGAACATTCTGTAGAAGTTTAGAAATTAAATTTGAAAAAATAGATTTATAAATATAAAGTATTAGACTTTCGAACAATTCAATATTTTGAAGAGGGGTTCAATTTTTTTAAATCACGGATTTAATAATCAGCTATTTATCAGGGAGTAAACCGTGACTTTGGAATTTGAGGCCATACCTGGGCGAGCTCTGAACCTATGGGTGGGGTTAATTTCAGGATTTTTTGAAAATCTGAGGGGGGGTCAAAACTCGTGTTTTCTGAGGCAATTTTTCTCAAAATCCGATTTTCCGCCAAAAATAACTATTTTCTGGGAATCAGTCTATGCCTTGCCTGTTATGTTTAATAACATATGGGAAAAGTTGTATTATTGAAAACGAAAGGTATATCACTGCAAATATTGTTTCTGTAAATCAAACCTTTTTTCATTTTCAATATTAAGATAAGATTATTCGTGATTTGAAGGTTATTCAAAACATGATTACATTAATTAAATATTTACTATCAATAAATATATTTAAAATTTATAAATAATATTACGAATAAAAAGTTAATAGAAACAATATTTTTTAATTAAAATTATACTATTTTTGCTTAAATAAATAGGAAATGTCCCGAATTTTACGAGAATATCGTTCGAATCCAGCGAAGTGTGACATTCAATCAGGTGAAGGGTATCTTTGGCTTTGGCGACAGTGACTGTATCGGAAAGATTAGCTTCCCTGCCATTCAGGCGGCGCCTTCTTTTAGCTCATCGTTTCCTTTTATATTCAATGGCAAGAAAGACACGCCATGTCTTATTCCATGCGCTATAGATCAGGACCCGTACTTCCGAATGACACGAGATGTTGCGCCCAAACTGTCTCTTCCAAAGCCAGCTTTAATTCACTCAACATTTTTGCCCGCACTACAGGGCGCGCAGACGAAGATGAGTGCTTCTGATCCTAACAATTCAATCTTCTTGACAGACACTCCCAATCAAATCAAAAACAAAATAAATAGATATGCGTTTTCTGGCGGCGGAACAACTATTGAAGACCATCGCGCTAATGGTGGTAATTGTGATATCGATATCGCCTATCAATATCTTAAATTTTTTTTGGAAGACGACAATCGTTTGGAGCAAATTAAGTCAGAATATAGTAGTGGAGAGCTATTAACAGGTGATCTAAAGAAAGAACTGATTGGTATTTTGCAAAAAATCATTGCTGAACATCAAGAAAGACGTAAAACAGTCACAGATCAAGTTGTAGAACAATTTATGAATCCACGAAAGCTTAAATATTAACCCTATTTCACAAATAAATATAAATTGTTTTATTTATTCATTAAATCTAAATCAGGAAAATTGAGTCACTTTTAAAATAATGTTAGTGAAAAATTGAAATTTTTAACAAATTTAATAAAGCTTTAGATTATCGAATAACTTATAAGGATAGCATTGAATGCAAATTTTCTGCTCTTCTTATCCTATAATTTATTTAACGGACTCTTATTTTGGTTGAGAGAACTTCTAAATATGTTTCAAATGAGTCCATATTTCTATTTTTTGATCCAATTATATAATAAATTTTATAATTACTTGAGAGTTAATAAAATTTGGATTTACTGAAGAAATTTCAAGTAAAACAGATTTTTTAATCAATTCTCATATACTTGAAAATGTATATTCTGTAACACAAACTGTTGAAAATAAAATTTTGTTTGCAATAAAGTTTCTAATTATAAAGAATAATAATAAAGCGAATGATAAAACTACAGTAGATTCTGTTTATTCTATATTAATGTTCGAAAATTATATTTTTTAAGTTTTCAAAATAAATATTTATTTCTTATTTTTCTATTCAATTACAATCTCAATGATTGATACAAAAAAATTATTATTCATTATCATATTCGAGATTCTTGTTTACTGTACAGTCATTTAAGTGTTTGTCTCAAATTTAGAGTTTCAGATGAAAAGTAAATCCCAAACATTGTGGTGAAAAGTCTCATGAGTTAAAAAGTTTGAGAACAAAAGAGATGACTTTTTACCAATAGTATCCATGACCATAGCCATACCCGCCATAATAACCAGAGTAAGGATAGCTATAATATCCTAAAATTTGAAACAACAAACAATTTAGAAAAATAATTTAACAACAAATATGATATGTTTGGTAGTCTTAATTCGCGCAACAAATGAAAGTACAGGTACTAATTGGAAGATTATTTGATAATTAGGTTCAATTAAAAGTGAGCTTATATTTCTAAAATTGCAATTATAATTAAAGCCACTTATAATGCTGTAATCAATTTAAATATTGCTTTTTATTAATTAGAGACTATTTTTTATATTATATCTCGTTTCGGATCATTTCAATGGCAGTATTTTTTGTAGAGTATTTTGCAATACTTTGCAACTTTTTCATTTTGATTGTATATTATAAAAACTTCTTTCAATTAGGAACACATTATTGCAGAATTACAAACAAATACATCGGATAATTTTTAAATTAAAATCATGTTTATTTATGCTTTATTTTAATAGCATGTTCTTCTCCATTGAAAATAAAATAATTAAAATTTAAACCTTGTAAGTGACTAATCAAATATTTTCAAAATCAATTCAATCCAATCATTTATTTAGTACAAATGCAAATTCATTAAAGCAAACAATTGGATTCCATCTACATTTTTAATCCAATACAATCTAAATTCGATTCGTGACATAAGTTATTTTTAATTGAAAGCAACTTATGAGAAAATTCTAATAAATCTCAATTATAAACCTAAGCGTTTTTAATAACTAAAATATCTTCATGAAAGTCATTTTTAATGCTTACAACTTTTACTTCAATTTTTAAAAATTTTGAAATCAATTCCTATTCTATAATGACTTACCATAACGATAAGGATAATAATAAGGATAATAATAGTTTCTATACAAACTATGTCCATAACCACCGTAACCATAACCACCATAACCACCGAGAAAAGTAGCAGAAGATATCGCAATCGTTGTGGCAAATAATAAGATGACCACAATCTGTCATTAGAAAAAGCAATCATAAAGTTTCTGTTAGTTTTTCTCTCAGATCCCTTAAAAAGTTATTACAATTGATTTCATTTTCTTCCAAAGTAAAGTTTGAAGTTTTGACACTTGAAATCTTTTTGGACTTGGTTTGTATTTAATGATAAATTTGATTCTTTTATATAGTTAGCTAAGGAAATGATAATAATAATACCTCTCAGGCGTGTCTATCAAATTGTCTAATACTAAATACAAATGATTTTAAGTATGAATGTATGGATCGAGGTCTGGACCTTTTTTGGTTAGTCATAAATTTAGAAAAATTAATATTAATAAAGGTGTGACGTTTACTATGATTTCGTGAAGTAAGCAAAAAGTAAAAGTCTATGAAAGCATGAAAGTCTCAGTCAATAAAACACTAATATTAAGATAACTTATGTAGTAATGAATCTTAAATATCTATACAATTAAGCGGAAATTTAATATAAATCTAATTATAGGCAAATAAATAAATTGAGGCCAAATCGTTTATAATTAGTAAAAAAATTGACATAAAGGATGCGATTTTTAGGTGTCTTGTAATAAAATTGCAGAAATACTTTTGGTATTACTATTATTAGATTCTGTCAATTCTTGAAATTTTCCATTTTATACAATTGGATACTGATTATTAGCATGAATATAGGCATATAAATAAATGATGTGTTATCGTGATAAATAGTAATCACATTTTTGAAACCTTGCAACTTTCATAAATAAATTTGCTTTCAATTCAATTGTTAAAAATGAACTGAAGAATTCAATTCATTTATAATGTTGGACAGTCTTGTTGTGCATTTATTTACTTAATTAACGGTAATTATCTGTAATCGCATTTTGAATCATTTGAATTGCATATTATGTATATGATTATCATTTTTTCTTCCGCAATGTTTCACATTCGTGTCAATGTTTTAACTTATTTGATTAGATTTTTAGTAATTGAAAGATTGAATTGGGCTTAAAGTAAAGCACATTTTAAATATAAATCTTATTAAATATAAAGTTATTAAACATAAATACTGTTAATTGAGCAAAAAAAGCTTAATATTTGAATGTTGATGAGTAATAAAGAGCTATCTCTCATATCAGTAAATCATATATTCAATTGTTCAATAATTACCAATAATTATCATCTGTTTGATCTTGGAATCATTGGTTTTCCTAAGTTTGAATTAAAAATAGAGTCTATAAATTATATCTCATTTGATTCTAGTTCTGATACATTCGTTTTTCCCGTTTCTACAAAACTAATTATTATTGTTTGTGGAGTTTAGTCTCAATTCTTATGATAAGTAACGGGAAAACCAAAGTAAAGTTCAGTGTTCAAGTCCAGCATAAATCTAATATTGATAATTGGGATAACGCTTTATTAAATTCAAAATTCAATGCTTTTTGTCAATAATAAAGGTTTTGTCTTATAATAAATAATAAAATTCAGTTAAATAATAGTTCATAAGTTCAATAGTAAACCCTTATTTAAGGGATTATTTTCGTATAAAGACTAGGATTACTTTTTAAACCTGAGCTGTATATTGTCTGCAAGTTAGAATTAATATATTATTAACTCTGAGAATTTTTTGAAATATTATATCATTTATTTAGATGAAAATAAGTAAAACAGATTTCAAAATTTTGAGAACCAGAACACATATTTTACTCGTGATTTCATGTTTTTTTAATCACAGATCAGGCTATTTTAAAGGCATCGGATTCCAGATCGATTTGAGTGCATTTTACTTTGGATTCTTTCTGCTTTTGCTTTTTGATAATGTTCCTGAATTGATTGCAATTTAAGTAGAAAGTATAGCAAAGTGTCAACACATACTCCCTATTATGAAGGCAGTAATAATTATTAGTGTTTTGTCGCCTTAAGCTTAAAGCAAATCTTGAGAAAATACCTGTAAATGAGTTGATTATTACTTTATTTGAGAAAGTACCTTATATCATTTTTTATGCATAATCCTTCATTTTATTCAATTATAATCTTAAATATATGTAAAAATTTCAAATTTTTATAAAATTTAAAATTCAAAGAAAATTAAATATACAATATAAATTCAAACTGTAGTTTAATGTTATTTTGCTTTAATATAATAATTAGTAGGCATCGGATTTTTGCATATTTGCATGTTTTTATTGATTGCAGTATATTGAAATAAAACCGACAAATAAGCACGGATTACATAATTACAAGACTAATAATAGTAGTTTTATTTGGCATATAAGTGCATATTTATAGGTTTTTGAGATAATGTTTATATTTAAGGTATTTATTTTGTTAATTTTAGAAAAACAGGTAATCTTAAGGTATGCAAAGTAAACATATGAAGATAAGCGTAAAGTGAAGAGAAGATTATACTTATTTTAAAAAAATTTTAAAAATGTATCTAATTATTAAGTGTAATTCACATATATATGATGTACGGTAAATAATTAAAATTTGTACTAAAAAGCAATAATAAAATGGAATCTAAGTGCATATTTAGCAATTTTTTGGTGCATGTTTAGGGAAAATAAATACATAGAAATCCGATCACTAATAATTAGTGATTTTCAAGAGCATCAATGCTGTAAAACAGAGTTAATTATAGAATTCAATGAAAAAACGAATACTTATTATTATGATGTCCATAGGCTCGAAAATCTAAAGCCTGAGCCTGATTCTAAAATGCTCTTCGAACGGAGCGTAGGCTAGCCTTGGCTCAGCTTGAGCCCAAAGTACTTTGCCTGAGCCTATGGACAACATTATATATTATTGAGATTTACATTTAAAATTTAATGCCTATCTTTCGGGAAAATAAAACTCAGAATACTCGAGACTCAAGAGCAAAATGTTAACACAGCAGCAATCAACCCAACCATTAGTTTATTTATTTTCTCTTAATCACTAAAAAATTTATTTTACAGCTCATTATAAAAATAATTATTGTATTGAATTTCTTAAAATATTATTTCTATTTAGTTTATATGAAATATTTGACTACATTTCAATAATAAGTGACTTGAACGACTTTTTGCTCAATTCAGTGCTTTGTGCGGTAATTATATCCTAAGCTCACTCTAATTCAACTCTACAAATGCTCCTAATCTTATACAAGTAAATTAAAGTATAGGTATTACAGGTATTACACGCAATACTATTATAGAACGACTATAATTGTTAAAATTATTTGCTAAACCTCAACAAGTATTGTGTGGGAAAAAGTTCTTTTCAATAAATAATTAATATCTAATAATAATTATTTTTTCAGCATATAATTCATCTTATATTTCTCTAACAGAAAGTTATTGATTATTTATAATGTCTGAACCAAATTCAATCCTATCTTCTTCTAGTCAAAAATTTTTCTTTCTCTTTGATAGTGTTTTTTTCAGATCACTGGGACTTTGGTTTTCCAGAAGTTTATAAGCACTCATTTTTTAAAGTTCCGATTAATATGTTTTGAAAATTTGTGGTATTCTACAGCGTGCAATATTTCTTATCACTATCCATATCGATTTGTTTCTGAAATTACAAATATTTTTTTGCAAAATTAAATCAATTTTGAAACCAAGAATTAGAGCCAATTTCTAATGCGTAAAGATAAATATGTAAAATAGTTGTGTACGTCACAAATTGATAATTACAAAATGAATTCAATTAAAGTAATCAATTATATAACCATCTCATCAAATGCCATTAATCAATTCACCAATTAATCTATTTGTGTTTCATTTTCATTTTCAATGGCACTCTCAATTTCAGAAATTATTATCTCGAGCATCACAAAAATTTTTAATTCATTTTTTGTGTTAACCTCTATTTCCATGAGTTCTTTAGTTCTTTCTAGAAATAATCAGTGACTCATTTTGTTTTGGTTCGAGGGCCGGATTCATTCAAGAAATTAAATTTACAAAAATTGTTTATCTGATGCTTGCAATGCTTGAAATGAATACTCATTTTAAAATCATACAACGTTTTTGGCTAACAATTCATTTTTCTAAACTTTTCGTGAATCAAATTTTAAGAATCTTTTTTACCCAAATAACAACATTTTAAAAAAGAACTTATTCTTCATTTATACTCTTTAAAAGAAAACAGTGCTTAATTTTTAAAATTACAATTTTCAGAGTTATTAAGTATCTATTGATGATGTTTAAAAAGTGTTATATCTTTTGTAGTTATAGTTTGTTTGGCAAATGATAGACATAAAAGGCAAATAAAGCGGTAAAAGATTTTAATTGATTTGGCACATAAGTGACTGATACAGAATGCAACAAACTTGCAACTGATCTTGTTCTAAGATATATTCAAATCTATTTTTGCTAATCAAAACATTATAGAATCCTAAATAAAAGTCAATTTTCTGAACAAAATTGTTATTTCAAAAAATTTCATAATAATTTAATTTTAATTTTTAAAAATTTAATTAAACATCTTATAATTAAGTTAATCATAAAGATAAAAATCTAAAGTCTAGCCATAAAATTGAGCACATTTTGTTAAAAAAGACTAATAAATAACTACATATACAGTACAACTATTGAAGCACTATTTCGAAACATTTAAATAAAATTACATTAGATTTTAACTAAATTTTGATAGATTAATATGAAAATTATGAAGGATTTATTACACGATAGCAAACAAAGATAATACTAAATAAATCCAATTAAAGACTTCTTTATTACAGAAGCGAGTTTTCAAGGAATTGCTCCAATTTTTTTGTTTCAAATAATAATAGATCGTTATTATTATGATTATATAACTCATAATATGCAACTTAACTTACAGGTATAAAATTTAAATATTAAAACCAGATCAAAGTTAGTATAACAGTATTACGCTAATGAAAAAAGTTGTTTTGAGGGTCACTCTGCAACAGGACTGGATAAACCCACAACTGAATTATACTATAATAGCTAATAAGAAGTTTGTCTAAACCTCCTATAAAACTAATGGCTAATCCATTTCTGTGAATTATTTGATCCCTTTAGGGGTTATTAAAAATTATATCAAATGGGTATAAAAGCAGTGAAAGTGAAATTTAATTTCAAACATTATTTCAAACATTTGAAGTAAATTAAGCTTTGAGTCACTCAACTATCACAAAAAATGAAATCAACTGTAAGTTTAAGACTACATTTATTCTAATTATTAGTGATTTTTAAATATTCTATCATTTCAATAGTTAGCATCAGTTATTCTGTTAGCTCTTTTCGCTGTCGTACTCTCTGGTATGTCTTTAGCAGCTGTGTTTAGAAGTTTTATTTATTGAATGTCTTCATATTAAAGGTGGTTATGGTGGAGGCTATGGGGGAGGCTATGGGGGTTATGGCGGTGGATACGGATTAGGACTCGGAGGTATTGGTAAAGGTATTGGAGGTTATGGCGGTGGATACGGACTCGGAGGTATTGGTAAAGGTCTTGGAGGTTACGGCGGTGGATACGGCGGCGGATACGGATTAGGACTCGGAGGTATTGGTAAAGGTCTTGGTGGTTATGGCGGTGGATACGGAATAGGACTCGGAGGTATTGGTAAAGGTCTTGGAGGTTATGGCGGTGGATACGGACTCGGAGGTATTGGTAAAGGTCTTGGAGGTTACGGCGGTGGATACGGCGGTGGATACGGCGGTGGATACGGCGGTGGATACGGCGGTGGATACGGCGGTGGATACGGACTAGGACTCGGAGGTATTGGTAAAGGTCTTGGAGGTTATGGCGGTGGATACGGAATAGGACTCGGAGGTATTGGTAAAGGTCTTGGAGGTTACGGCGGTGGATACGGCGGTGGATACGGATTAGGACTCGGAGGTTATGGCAAAGGCTATTAATAAGATTTTTAAATTTTTAAAATTGGTTTTTATAAATGAAAAGTTTATTTTAAAGTTTCAAACTTTCATTTTATAGTTAATTTTTATTTATATATAAATTTTAAGTTTTATATTATAAAAAAATAAAATAAATTAATATTTAAAACTAAAATTTGCCCTAATTTGATTATAAATTCGATTCAAATATTATAATTTAAATATAAAACGCAGTTTTGCTAAAAATATTGGTTCTCGGAGTCCTTATATTTTCTGCATTAATACATGTAAGAAGTCTTCAATTATTATAACCAATAACGTTAACATTTAAATGAAGTTAAAGTCAGGTAATTAATAGCAAAGTAAGTGAAATAATTCATGAATTAAAAACAATTAAATTCCACAATTGACTCGAACCTAAAGAAAACGCAGTCTCGAATCTCAGGTTAACATTTTGGTCATATAAAATGCTCGAGTCCAGGCAGTCATATAAAAGATTAAGAAATATTAAAATTTTATGCTTAAATTCTGAAATAGTCTGATGTTTTGCTACACTTCATATACTAATTAGAAAACAAAAGATACTGCAATAGTTTGAATCAAAGAATTGAATCATTGGTTTGAATAATAGTCGGAAAGATTCCAGAATAATGCAGACTTACTGCAGATCTTATAGAAATCAAATTAAATAAATCTTTTCAAAACAAACTCTAGATTTTTAAGTCAATGTATAATAAGTAATGCACATGTATTTTAATGTCCTAAACTTAATTCTTAGAAAATGGTAATTTTTGAAAATATTCGCTAACTTTTTGAGATTGTAATGAAGTTTTTGTTGAATGATTTAAGAAAACAAACTGAAGAGGCATCTGACAAATCAATAATTTTTATTTAAATAAAGACTATAAGAAAGCGTGATTCTATTTATTATCACAATCGCTGATAATATGAAGTTCAAAATTTTGGGCTAATTTAGGAGATAATAATAATTAGAACACATTAAAAAGATGCAAATATTTGCGATGCTCTTAATCTACTTGATCCATATATAATAGATATTTTATCACAATTCACATGCTTTAACACTTAAATTCAGGGTTATATTCATTTTACGCAGTACTGTATATCATATTCAAAACTAAGTTTAGCATTTCTCTTCAAATGTCATATAAGTTGATTAACTTGTAATTTAACGTTACATAAGATTAAATTCACATTCATTTTGCATTCATTTCAAGCATTTCATTACTTCATTTTTAATGCATTTTTCAATTTTCAATTCTAAACACAATAATTGAATTTATTTCTCTGTATCAGTTGTTTACAGTTTTAACAGTTCTAATTCGGCACAAAGCTGAAAGTTAAATAACAAAGCGGTGACCAAGTACATTTTTATTAAAATCAAATTATTTTTTTATTATAAGTTTGGGGAGGGAGTGGTGCAACGCGCTATGGCTTCGACTTTCATGACCCCCTAAAATCTGCGCACGCTTTTGCTTTGCCCCCCCCCCCCCAATGAAATAAAAAATATTCAATTAGAATAATTTATAAAAACTCGTATATGAAAACGTAATTATGCAAAATATAATCTTTTAGCTTCAATTTAACTAAAATTTAAAATATACTGAAAATTAATTGTATTTTATAAATTTATAAAAGTACAACACGTGTTATTCAAATTACTCTCTCCCCATAAAAGCGTGCGCACTGAGTTCTAATACCCCCTTTTGAATACATGCATGCTTTTGGCTGACCACCCCTCCCCCTCCATTACGTGCGGACTATGTGGATCGTCCCTAAGCTATATTTTATATGTAACACGTCTTTATTCCTTCTATGATTGAAATAACTTTTGAACCAAAATATTTGAAGAAATGTTTATTTCTTAGAAAGTAATAATATACTTTCTCATATAGCTTCAAATCTGGAGAAATGATCTCCAGTTCCACTATTGAACTGGAGACTGGAGAATATAAACCTTCAAACTCCAATCCAAAACTGGAGATGTGGCAACACTAGTTGTTTCATATACTGATATAATATAATATACAAATAACACTGTTTTGTACAGTATAGCATGAGTTTCCTAATTTCCTCAATAAATTGAGTTTAAATTACAATTAACTGTCAAACTCTAACTCAAACTTTGTAGGCAGACAGTGAGCCACAAAATTCTTACAGAGCAATAAATATAAAAAATTATTAAGTCATTAAAAATTTAAAGCATTATAAATTTCATTTCAATCTTTATTTTGTTTTTTCTGTTATACAAAAGTTAATTTTTTCGATTCACGCATAAAAGTTAATTTATTTTTCTAAACTTGAGACAAAATAAAAATATTTTTCTGACATTAATTGATATAAAATTGGTGTTGAAGTGCAGCACAATTGTTGGGGTCAAAAGCGAGTTAATCAAAGCATTAACAACTGATTAGATTTAATATAAGAAACACTTAAGATATACAAGTGTTCAAGTGATTGTACAGACAATAATTAAATTCCTTTGCAATTTAACTAATTATTGAACAGTCATATTATGAGAATTTGAAACTTGAAAAACTACCTAAAAATAATATTATCGTATAGGATATAAATAAATAGATTAATATAGAATTAGTACTAGTTATCAGTTTTCACGATTCAAACTTTGAATTAAAATTGAAAATTTTTTGGATATAAAATCAAGAATGACATACACAAAGTTGAATCGGAGTTGAATACATGGAATTAAGTGATTGTGTGTACTATAATTACGTCTGCAAATGAAATAACGATTACAACTTTCATCAATTTATTATTGATAATTAAATCGCATGAATTTCATTCAATTTTGTGTCTTAGGATGAATTTAGTCAATTCACTTGAATTTCATGTTCTTATACTAAGTTTAATAATCGAATTGACTTCAGCCCCATATCCAAAATGTATGTTCTCTTCAATTGTAAGTTAAAATAATTAGCAAGAAATAATATAATGAATAAAATTATCATAAAATATTAGATTATATAAGCAATTATTGCGGATTATTAAAAGGCTCGGCAATAAAATTAGGAGAAAGTGGAAAGTCATCGGTTGCTTTACTTAAGTTAACAAGGGAAACGTATAAACCAAATCTTGACTGTAATGTCACCATAAAAGCGCCACTCAATTATGGTATCGTTGCTTACGTTAAAAAAGTAAAACTACGCAAATCATATCCACACGAAGATATGCTCAAAGTCACGTCTGATGATAATAACACATCTTTTCAATGGTATGGAAATAACGAAGAAATTTTACCAAATATTAATATTATATCGAATCCAAACAAAGGAGAAGTAAATGTTATTTTCAAATCACGAAACTTCGTTTTCGCGCTTTCGGGCAAAGGAATCAAAATAGTTCTCACTATTTATACGCGTAAGAGTCAGTCCGTCAAAAATTTGAAAATTACTCAAAACTTTTCTATCATTAATGATTCAGTAACTAATTCAAATGGCAAGTGTGGGCTCAATTCATCATTAAGTTTTAACTGTGCGAACAGGCTATGTGTTGATGACATTTTAGGTGTGCATTTGAGTTAAATGATATTTAAAAATAAGTTTAAGATGATTTTTCTTTCAACCAGAATGTGATGGCATTAATAACTGCGCCAATTATTTTGATGAACAGAACTGCGGTGAGTCTCATAATTACGGATCGAGTCTTTTTACTTTCTATTGACATATAAATAACTTAAGCATAAACATGATCTTATCTTTTACAAGAGTCTAATTAACATTAATGAATGTTCATAATTAATGTTCATTTATTTGATGATTAGGCGTCACCTCACAGTCTACTATTGGAGTTTATTTTTTTATGGCTACTTTAGTGGTTATGATGATTCTTGTATTGGTTTACATGTTTAGAACTGAACAGAACAGACAAGATATAGCTCGAAGATTGTCCAAAGTTTATACAAGTGGAGGAAGAAGACTATCGACACTGTTTTCATCTGACAGAAGGCTTTCAATACCTGAAGTATTAAATCATTACACACCTAATGATGAGCTCAAGTCTTATATAAGTCTTCCAGTCATTTATGACTCTATTGAAGATAACCAGAAGTCAAACAATGATAACTTGACTTCAACTAACAGTCGTTTAAATGACAGTTAAATGATTTGAGAGATTATAAAAAGAAAAGATTTATACTTTCAATGATATCTTTGAATTACAAATAAAACTTATTAGTAATAAGTTTTTACAAAGTTTAGTGAATTGAAATTTATTGCTAAGGCTCACAATCCAAATAAGGATCTGTAATTTGAAGCCATTAATAGTGTTCATAAATTAATTTTATATTCTGTTTATTATAATAAAAAAATTCAAAAATATAATTTGTGTCATATAAATAAAGTTTTATTAATTTAAGTTATAAAACATTATATAATAATATTTGTCATTTTGTTATAACTTTTAGTTTGCAATTTAAAAATTTTATATTACAGAATACAAAGCACACCAAACGTTATTATAGTTGATTAAAGTTTCAAAAATATATTTTAATTATATATTTCTCAAT
The DNA here is from genome assembly GCA_034699485.1 of Nanhermannia elegantula. Lineage (NCBI taxonomy): Eukaryota > Metazoa > Arthropoda > Arachnida > Sarcoptiformes > Nanhermanniidae > Nanhermannia > Nanhermannia elegantula. The sequence continues at coordinate 160 of JAQGCH010001517.1, read as the reverse complement.
TGATCCACAAGTTGCTTGTGATGAAACCCTATATTTAAAAAAAATTGAATAAAAATTATGAAAAATTGTATGTAGTGGTTAAGTTTGGCAAAAATATAAAATATTATAACATTTTTGAAATGAATGGTTAAATTGTTTTGAAAACTTTTGAATGACATAT
>JAQGCH010001516.1:0-15383 GCA_034699485.1 Nanhermannia elegantula | reverse complement strand
AAAATGGGGAATGGCTTGGATCAATAAGAAAATGTGGTATGTGATATTTTATCTTAATGTTACCAGACTATACATCTCAGAGGCGGTGAAAGATGCTGATTTATTTTCCTCTTCCTATTATCCAGTGTGACCAATTTTTGTCAAACTCATACCTGAACAGATTATAAAATCAAAAGGGGGACCAAAGCGTAATTTTTTGTAAATTTTTATATTGAGAAAAACACAAATGGGGGGACCAAGCACTGCATTTTTTGAAAATAACCCAATTCCTTGGCAGTCCAGGCCAATCCTGAACACCTAGTCACCCTGCTATTATCTAATATTAGTTTCGCAATACAGTTAAACCTCCCTAACTTGAACTCTCCCTATATTGAACAACCTCTCTAACTTGAGCATGATTTTGAGACTCAACCCCTCTTTTACATTATAAATAACATTCTCTATGTTGAACAACTCTCTAACTTGAACAAAATTTTTGGTCCTATCCTATGTTCAACTTTCGGAGGTTTAACTGTATATGATTTTAATTAAATGCAATTTGTTGTCTTCACAGCAATAGGAAAGGATTCTGTAGAAATCAACGATTTAGTTGTATCAATGTTATCGGAAGACCAAAAATCACAAACAATTATTTTGAAAGGAAATTTTTCTACAAATGAGTGTTACACATGGAATATTTCTACCCAAACTCAAACATGGGTTTTAAATCTCGAGCGTCAAGTTCAATTTGACAACTTTAAGCTTTCATTATTCAACGAGTTACAAATCCCGTTACCAGGATCTGTTTTAACAGCAAAAACATCAAAAATTTCTTTCTGTCCATCTTCTGGTGTTTGGCATAGCAAGAAATTTAAAGGAAAATACTTTGATTTTCATTGCGCTTATTTAAATGATAAATCTGAAATTACTACAAATCAAATTATTATAAATGCAATAGCAAGAGAACATGAAGAAGTCGAAATCTGTAGAAAAAATCTTTATTTTTATAAAATTGTTGAAAATTGTGGAGAACCCGAGAAACCGCTAAACTCAATAGTTGAAAATTTCAATGGAAATTATTCTACATTTAAATGCCGCGAGAATTTTAAATTATTGGGAAGTAAAGTTGTCCGCTGCGGACAACAAGGACATTGGGTGGAAAAATTTCCGAGATGTGTTATGTGGAATTGTACTCTCCCGGCGACAAATTTACCCGAAGTAATTATTCGCTACACTGATAAAAGATATCAATATATACAATTTGACGAAACATCAACAACCGCTCCACCTGAAACACGAGCGATTATAAGCTGTATATCAAAATTTTCATACTTATCTAAGCAAAGTACCAGACAATTGATTAAAATTTGTAAAAATGGTAATTGGTTTGGCAATGAATCAATTTGTACTCAAGATAATCTAGGAATTATACTTGCTACTAATTCAAATTCAGGTTTTTCATCATCTCTGCCTCATAATCAAAAATTATCTACATCATGGATAATAGTGATCATTCTTAATGTATTATTTTTCCTATTAATTACACTCTCATTATGTCTATATTTTCGCGATCGAAGATTATCATCACAACGAGTAATCGAAGTAAATGAATTGCAAAATTCTAATGTAAAATATTACAGCGCTTCTAGATTCTAGTCAGTGATCAACCACATTATGAAGATATTAAAGATTATTCTTATTAAAGAGTTATTTACAATTATGTTAGATATGAAAGTAGGTATGATGATGTTGCTAATCCTGTATCTGCTGATTATGCTGAAAAGATTCAGGGTTAATAAGCACTGTATTTTGATAGGATTCATTTTTTATGTGTTTTTTCTTTAGTCTCTTTGATTTTGATGCACATTTATGCAAAGGTTAATATAATGTAATGTAAAGGTATATTCTATATTACTGTACGAGTATATTCTAATTAATTTATTTGCTTTGATTTTTAAATTAAATATAAGCAGATGGGTTTTTTATATCATGAGAGTGACACGTATTATATATTTATAAAATTATTGTATTTTAAATCTATTATTAAATATTTCTTTATTTTAATGTTACAAATAAAATCTTTCGGAAGAACAATACTTGTCTAAAGTACTTATTCTTTCAATTTTATAAAAATTGCCCCAAATCTGGACAATTCAGATCAGGGTGACCAGGTGTCCAGGATTAGCCTGAACTGTCCAGGAATTGTGTTATTTTCATAAAATGCAGTGCTTGGTCCCCCCTTTGTGTTTTTCTCAATATAAAAATTTTCAAAAAATTATGCTTTGGTCCCCCCTTTCATTTTATAATCTGTCCAGGTATGAGTTTGACAAAAAATGGTCACCCTGATTCAGATGAAAACTGGACGGTTGGTCACCCTAAACCAGAGTAAAGCGCATTCATATTTTCTTATACAGAAACGGCATATTTTAATGGAATAAAATAAATTTAATTTACATTTAATAAATGTTTTCATAAACGTTGATATTTATATAAATTTTATAAAAATAAAATATATAATAAAACAAATTAATTGTTAATATAAGTAAAATTTAATTTACTTTTGGAACATCAGAGATCACACAATAAATAATTTATAGCGTATTGAACTTCAGTATCATTGTTATGGTCTTCAGATATAATCATTTCAATACCGCTCATATCTATAGCTTTATCTTCATTACCATTGTATTGTTTGCCGACAAAATTCTTGATGAGTTCTATTGTTTTCTGAAGTACAGTCACTTCATCGGTATCACCATTAATACCAGGAATGAGTGCTTTTAATTGATTAATGCAATCATTTACACATATTTTCTCAGATTCTCGCTCTGAATACATATAATTAGAGAAATACTCATATGATCTCATCTCAGAATTTTCTGCAGAATTCCCAGAATCGTAAACAAACATTTTGTTATTTTTAGTTTTATTGATATTCTGTTTAACTTCTAAATTCATAGAATAATTAGAACCAAAACTATCAAAGTATTTGTTAAACAATTTTTCAATATTTTTGATGTAATTATCACCGGATGTGTATATTATTTCTTCACTCTTTACAACGGATTCCATTTGCATATTAATAACTATAATATAGAAATTTATACAAATTTTTTAAACTAATCTTTCATGAAATCCAAACTGAAAATGAGTTTACTTTAAATAATATTTACTATTTATTACATATTTAATAACATATTGCAAGTGTGCGAAACTGTCACATAAAAGTGTACAGAATTTCTAAATAAATTGTTCAAAACAAAAATCGGAAGTCAATGTCAATCATAATTTACTGCGAACTATATTTTTTATATTTAACACTTGTTTATATATTTTGCAATTTACAAAACATTTCTATTACTTGTACTGTATATAAAAAATATACAGTAATATAAGTAATGCAGAAATATATGTACTAAATGGCAGATAATCTGACACTTTTGTTCTCAATAATAGAGTTTTATTTTAATTTAGTATATTTTGAAAGTTGTTTAATAAAATTCATGCCTGCACTAAGGTGGTCAACAGTCTAGATTTCATTCGGACTGTCTAGATTTAAAAAAATACAGTGCTTGGCCCATCCTTTGAGTTTATTTCAAAATAAAAAATTATCCTTTGGTCCCCCCTTTGATTTTTTAAACTGTCAAGACTTGGCCTGCATTAAACTTGGTCACCCTACATATTATATACATTTTGTAACAATGGAGAACCGTATAGTTTTTACTGCTTGTCGTACACATTTGACTTTCATAAAAATTATTAATGACATAAATTGATTAATCATAATTAAAAAATTACTTCCAAATTCAGTTTTGTAATAATTATTATAATTAATATGCAATAAAATCAATATTATAAGGTAATTAAGTTTAATTTTAATTACCACTTATAAAAATAAAACCTGTGATATATATTTATAAGTAATATTATTTTATTTCTAAGGTTACAGAAATTAATAACTGATAACATTACCTAAATTTTCTAATTGTGTAAAGTTTAAAAAATTTAAAACAATTTTTGGAGCAATTGTTTAAAGTGGTGCTTGAATTTGAATGTGTTTTGAGAGTTAGATTTTGCAGACTTGTTAATTTGTTCATTATTTTTGTAAAAATCGTGAAATTGAGTACAATATAGATCAAAATTAATTTTCACACAAATTTCTGATATTATATTTTTCGCTAATAATCAATTCCTATCAGTTTTGAGTATAGGTAAATCATAATACTAAAAACGCGTTCAATATAAGCATTGCTCGAATAAAGAGAAAAAATAAATTCTGGCATTAGGAGCAGAACATGTATTGAGAAATTGTAAAGTTTTTAAGCTAAACCAAACATTCTATTGTTTGGGTGGACCTCTCGTCCTCCACCCGTACAGCACCCTCAAAACCCGAACTGTTTTGCTATGTAAGTTTGCTCAATAAAACGAAAAATACTTTTGGATAATTTATTTGTTTAGTATTGTGTTCTGGTTTTTATGCTGTGTTAAGTATGCTTTTCAATGAAATCATATATTTTTATTTGATTTGTGAATATATTAAACAGGAAATAATTATAATCAATAATGAACACAAACTTTAAATGAAACATTAAAAAACTAAATCGCCTACAATTAGGGTGATCAACCGCCAAGATTTCATCTAGACTGTCCAGATTTTGCGGTATTTTCAAAAAATCTAGTGCTTGTTCCCCTTTGAGATTTTCTCAAAATAAGAATTTATCAAAAATTATCCTTTGGTCCCCCCTTTGATAATTTAAGGTGTCCAGATATTGTCAAGATTTTGAATACATTAAACTTGGTCGCCCTACGTACAATTAGAACATTGAGTCACAAATAACATAATATATATACACTCTCATAAAGTCAAAACTAAAATAAATAAAAACACAATCATTTTAATTAAATTTAAAATAAATACACTCAAAATTACTCCTGATTGAGCTATAGTAAGAACTCTTGAATACTTAACGGAAATTAAATTGACTTGATGTAATTAAGAATACTTGTAAATTAATAAGTACTCTAAAATGACAAGGACTCGTAAAAATAATTGTGAGTTAGGGTGACCAAGTTTAATGGAGTCCAAATCTTGACAATATCTGGACAGTGTAAAATATTAAAGAGGGGACCAGAGGATAATTATTTATAAATTCCTTTTTGAAAAAAAACTCAAAGGGGAGACCAAGTACTAGATTTTTCAAAAATAACCCAAAATCAGGACAGTCCAGATGAAATCTTGACGCTTGGTCACCCTATTGTTCGTACACATGACTTTTCTGAAGTTATTAGTAAACAACATTTTCTATTACTGGCCCGAACCTAGTGTAACGTAATTATTTGCTGAAGACGTATTACCCGATATAATTATTTCTTCATTAATTTCATCCATGTACACATTTATAAAGTTATTAATATAGGAAAAATTAGGTCTCAAATCAGGGTCAATAGACCAACACTGGGTTAATAATTCATATAATTTATCACAACACATATAAGGCTTTGTCGAACGATAACCATTTTTAATATGCCGTAAAATATCTGAGCTATTTATTGTTGGATATGGTTCTGAACCTCTTTCCAATATTTCCCAAAACAGAACACCAAAAGACCAGACATCGGTTTTGATATTATAATATTCCTGTTCAATACATTCAGGAGCCATCCATTTGTATGGCATTTCTATCTTATGTTTACTCCTGTAGTAGTGTTTTGAATATATAATTCGTGATAACCCAAAATCACCAATTTTTATATTAAAGTTTTGGTCTAATAAGCAATTTCTTGCCGCTAAATCTCTGTGAACAAAATGCTTACTCGATAGATATGCCATTCCTTTAAATAAGATATTTTTTTTATTTTTAAATTTTTAAATAAATAGTTTAAATAATATGAAAATTGAATGCCTTCTGCTATTTGTTGAGCAAATTGAAGCAATTGTTTCAATATTAACATGACATCACATTTGCGTAAATAAGCCAATAGATCTCCGTTTATCATAAGAGGAAATATTATCATTGGAATACAATTTTCATCAATACAGATGCCAATTGGAATCAATACTCTTTCGTGTTCGTAATCAATTAACATAATTCCTTCTTTAAAACAGGATTTTATTGCCAATAAGTTATCACTCCCTAAATAAATGAATTTTAATTCTAATTTATCTGAATAAATATAAAAATAAAATCATTATTTACCGCGTTTTAATGTCTTTACTGCAACTTCATAAACATGGTCATCTAATTTATCATTTAATTGAGCTTTATAAACTATTCCAAAATTTCCTTCTCCTATTGATTCCTTCAAATTTATGCGATTTCTTTTAATAAATTTATTTTTTTCATTGATGATTTTCAGCATCTTTAATTTTCTTTTTTCTTTTTGATGAGTTGTAATTTTTTTTCTTAAATATTCGATCAGAAAATTTGTTTTAAATTTATACATTAACACCAAAATGAGAATCGATATTAAAATTATGATTGGAATGGATACAGCTAATATTATTGTCCAAATGTTATTTTCTTTATTATAATTTGCATCTATAAATTAATTTAAAAATTATTTTTAAAATTAGAATATAGGAAATAGTCTAGATGTTAATCTGAAAACCGTCCAGGTATAAATCTAGTCAAAATATATATATACATATTTGAATGCACTTCGATTCACTAAATATAACTCACATAATGATAACTCGCATCTGTCCTAATCCTGTTTTAATACCCTGAAAAGCATATTTAACACTTTTTACGTAAGATAAAAACTGCACTAATTCACATTTAATTTTAATTTTTCAATATTGAAACAAGTGCACACACCATCTCAAAACTACCTGACCAGTTTTTAGGGAGTTATTTACTTGTAAAACTTAATTTATTTTGATTAAATTTTTTTTGAATAAACTATATTTTGATAAGAGGATTATAGTGAGACGGCGTTGAAATTTCTTGTAAGATAAGTAAATGACGCATGTAATTTTACAGATAAATTTACTTATAATTTTTGAGTTCTAATAAATAGACACTAAACTAGACAAAAATTGATTAAATAGGTATTTTTTGGTTTGCCTAATTTCTCGTTAATTGAGTAGGGCAGTGCTTTAAACATGAAAATATTGAAAATTCAATTGAGGGTAGCATGCCGATCACACATTAGAATAAGATGAGACCGATGTCAAATTAAAGCTTATTACTGGATTATAGAGAATTATTAAATTACTTATAATTGCCATAAGTAAAGAGTGAATAAGTGTTATGCGTTAAAGTATGAGATGATCGATACAGTAAAAGTCGATAAAACCAACCACCCAGGGGTGAAAATCTTGGTTCGTTATATCAAAAGTTGGTATATTTTAAATTTTAACGTGTTTAATTGCAAAAAATAGACAATCAATTAATATAAATCATTTTTTTCTGAAAACAAACTTAAAAGACATTTAATTTATTTTGATTCATAATTTTGCAATTAATTTTCAATTTCAATAAAAAAAATTCATTCATTTAATATTTACTATAAAGACAAGTATTTTAGAAACAATTTTGTACTAACTGTGCTTGAAAATATACTTTTACATGAATTTTATAAAAGTATTTTATCAGTTTCATATTTAAATCTATTTAAACCTGATTTTAATCTATTTGGGATTAGATTAAACATTTATCAGTAAAAAAGGTATCTTAAATCTAATGTTTAAGTACTTTAGCGTATCTAAAATGGGTTCGTTATAATGAGATGTTCGTTACTTCGAGGTGCGTTATATCGAGCTTTTACTGTATAATGTATTATGTTGATGGTGAATCAAATCTGTGGTTTCGTATAAAAACGTACAAATTTAATATAGATAAACATCATATAAGTATGCATTGATAGGATATAATAAAAATCTCAAAAGTATTTAAAGTATATAATGAAAACAAACTGACATGTAGTTGATGTTTCCGGTATTGTGTGATGTGTTGGTTGAAATGTTGATTCAATGGTTAGATACCACAAGTTTGTTCCATTGCTACAATATGCATTTTTTAATTGTTTTTTAAATTCTTGTTTGTTATTTAATAACCATGCAAATTGTGTAATATCGGAGCAATTTAACGGATTTCCAATAAGAGTAAGATAATTTTGTTTATTACTTTTGAAAAAATTTGCGAATTTCTCTTCTCTTATATATTCTAAATCATTAAAGTCTATTATTTAAATCAAAAATTCAAAGTTTAAGTATTTTGAATATTAATTATATATATGAAAGCAAGGGAAGTAGATGAGCCCCTGCTTAAAGTAAAAAATCAAAACCATTTTTCTTCATAAATAATTATATTGAGGATAAATGTTTTTGATTTTTCACTTTAAAGCAGTGGTCCCATTTCTTCCATTCCTTTCATACATTATGTAATTTTTTAATTAAGATAATTTATTATAAATTAGATCATCTCAACTATAAATACCTAAGTCTATTTTAAGTGGTCTTTTTGCATCATAGAAGGCATCGTTTTCAATGTTTATATCACTTATTTTACATAATCTAAAGTCAATTTCTAATAAGTTATTAGAACTTTTCGTAAAATTAAAAGCAAAAGAAGAAATTTTTAAAATAGGTATTTGTAGAAATTTAATTTTAGTCAAAGCTGATAGTCCTGCAAAAGCATTGCTTCCAATCCTTGTTATGTTATAATTAAAGAAAACGAATTCTAAATTATTTAAACTATTTTGATATATATTAAAAGCGTTATCAGGTATTTCATGAGAATAATAATCTCCTAATGATATCTGAATATTGTTTATATTTTTCAAAGAGTTTAAAGCTTTGTATAAATTATAATTCAATGGATAATTGTGTAGTTGTGTGGGTCCATAAATACGCAGACGTTCTTTTATATCAAAACCTGCAATTGTAGTGAAAGCATTTGAATGAATTCTACTTAAGTTTCTGGAATCATATATTTCAAAAGAATTGAACGATATATCTTGAAATGCATTTTCAGGTAGCTCCTCAATGTGTGTATGGTAGATTTCTATCGCTCCTAATGTTTTTTTATATAAATTTAAAGTGTATATCAAATTTTCAAATTCTGCTTTGATATTGAAATCTTCATATTGACCGTTACAATTATAGTCATAGTTATTTTGTGAATAGCACTTATATACATAATCTGATTGATTATTTAAATCCCAAAATTTTGTGCCATTACTACAGACAGGTAGTTGTAATTGACTATAAAATCCTGATTTGTTTTGCAATAGCCATTCAAATGTTGATAAATCAGAACAATTTAATGGATTTCTATCAAACTCAAGAATATTTATATTGCTTTTTAAAAAATTTGCGAATTTCTCTTCTCTTAAATACTCAATTTGATTGTTACCTATTTTTTCAATAAAAACATCATTTTTATAATTATTAACATATAATATTTCAATTATTAAAAAAATATGGAATCTACCTACCTAAATTTAAATTAATAGGTCTTTTAGCATCAAAAAATGCATCGATTTCAATATTTTCATCACTTAATTGACAGTCATTTAAATCAATTTTTAGCGTATTATTAGAATAAGTTGTTATATTGAAAGCATTAGAAGAAATATCTAAAATTTGATTTTTATTAAAACTAATATCAGTCACTGCCGACAGACCTGAGAATGCATTTCTTCCTATTCTTGATATAAGAAAGTTACCGCTTTTGAAAAATAAATATTTTAATCTATTCTGGGGTTTAATGAACGCATTTTCTGGAATTTCATGTCTTTGGTAATCACCCAATGTTATTGAGATATATTCAGCATTGATCAAAGAATTTAAAGCTTTGTATAAATCATAATTAGGCGGATAATTATGTAGTTGAGTGGGCCCATCGATAGAAAGCTCCAATAAATTACTAATTGTTTTGTTATTGAATGCATTTGAATGAATTTTGCTTAAACTTATGGGTTCATATAATTCAACCCGAATGAATGATATGTCTTGAAATACATTTTCTGGTATCTCTTCTATATAAGGTCGGGTTATCTCTAAATTCTTTAATGTTTTTCCGTCATTTGGTAAATTGTTGCTCAGATATCGAAATTCTTCTGTGATATTGAAATGTTGAAAATCTACGTTACAAATAACGTTACCGCTATAATGCACACATCTATGTACATATTTTTGACATCCTATTAGAGTTAATATATTCAAAATCATAAGTGAATTTTCGCAAATATCTGTAAAATATTAAAATTTTATTTTTAAATATTCTTTGTCTCATATTTCGTTTAAATGTAATTTTTTCTTAAATTTGAAAAATTTTATAATTATTTTAATATAGTATTAATTTATAAAATTATCATTTTTTAAGCTCTAAGTTAAAAAATTTTTGTATTTATATAACAAGTAATTGTGATTACAAACTATAAAAATCAAATGAAAGTAATTTTTTTAACTCTTTTAAAATTAAATTTGTTTTTCTTAAATATTTCGGATTTGAATTATTAAATTTCGAAATTATTTTAATTATTATTATTTATCTTGTTTTAAAAAACTTTGTTTATAGCTATATTAAGTATCCCTTCTATGAGTATTAGGCAGTACCAGGCTTACCACCTTTTGTCAAAGACAATACCGGACAAAAAAACCTCAAAGGGGGGACACTTTGATTTTTTCAAAATTTTGATAAAATAAAATTATTCGTTGATTTTTAATGTATATTTAGTATTAGATTTTGCTGCCCTTATAATTTGTTGATTATCTCTAACAAAATCGTGAAAGTGAAAACGCAAGTGAGAACAATTTAAATTAAAATGAACTTTTACACTAATTTCTACTTTAAGATTTTTATATAACCTTATATATTAAATATATAACCTTTATTATTAAATTAATAAAATATTCCTATCTTTTGGGAACACAAGTTATTCATGGAAATTTTTATGATTTAAATAACTGGTAATATGTCTTTTGTTTAAGATTTTGCACCAAAACCGGACATGTATAGTCCGGTTGGACCTCTCGTCTGCCACCCGGACAGCACACGGCAAAACCGGACGGGTGGTAACCCTGTATTTAACCATATACTGTATTTTTTATGTGCTGTAGACAAATATTAAACAAGTCACAGGGAAAATATACACCTGGACAAGGCATAGGTTTGCCTAGGGGTTGACCCCCCCCAAATATTTTAAAAGTAAAAAAAAAGTACCTTAGATTTGATTGATTTGATTTTTTTTAAAGTTTTACAAAATCTATCTCTTAATCCCCTCTTTGATATTTTCTGAAAAATTGAGAAAATATCCTTTGGTTCCCCCTTTGATTTTGATTAGAATTCTTGAAATGAACACCCACCCCATCAGAGGTTCAGAGCAGCCCAGTCATGATCTAAAGATAGAAATTGTCTCTCTCATGAAAGAATTCAAAAACTTATTGTCATCGAATGTAACCCGAAGTTTATTAGCAGTAAAACCGAAAGGTTCTCGTAGAATATTCATCAGATTTTGATATAAATTCAAGTTCTGATTATGATATCGATCTAGTTTCTGATGATTTTGATGATAATTAAATTAAAGATTTATTATCCCAGATAAGTTTAATGTTTTTTATGTTTCTTATATTTTTTTAGTAATTTATAGTAACTCACAGTATCTAACTCTAGTGACTTACGGTAAATTAACAGCCCAGAGCTTACCTTAAGTGTCTTCGACCCCCTGACAATTTTGTCCACCGTTAATCGGGAAAAAAGAATTTTTCACTTTGAATTCTATGGGAGATAATGTCATATTTGAATACTTTGGGTCCTATGGGAGAAAAAGTCATATTTAAAAATTAATTTGGATACTTTCCCTGTTGAATAATGAAACGAATATGGACTCATTTTAAAGCTCATAATCAGTAGATCATTTTAAAATCTTAACATCTTTGCCTAACACATAACAACAAGTGATATTGACTAAGACACGCCCACCTTTAAAATTTGGTGCCACGCCCATCAAACATAATCTATATTGTAGAAAATTTTATGCTGAATAAGAATATGAAAATTAAATTTCGATATCTATAATAGGGGCGGAGCTAGCCCTTTTTAAATATTGAAAAATTAAGAAACATGAAGAGCTGTATTAGAGATATTGAAATGGGACTTTCATATTATTATTTAGAATAAAGTTTTCAACTATTTAGTAACAAATAAAATGGGCGGGCCTTAAATTTATAATAGTGAAAGGGACTAAGTGTCCCCACTAAAAAATTTTAAACCACGCTCACAAAAATTAAGTCAAGAAAGTAGAAATATTGATGCTAAATAATAATATCCCATTTCAATATCTCTAATACAGTTCTTCATGTTTCTTAATTTTTCAATATTTAAAAAGGGCTAGCTCCGCCCCTATTATAGATATCGAAATTTAATTTTCATAATCTTATTCAGCATTAAATTCTCTACAATGTAGATTATGTTTAATGGGCATGGCTCCAAATTTTAAAGGTGGGCGTGTCTTAGTCAATATCACTTGTTGTTATTTGTTAGGCAAGAATGTTAAGATTTTAAAATAATCTACTTGTTATGAGATTTAAAATGAGTCCATATTCGTTTAATTATTCAACAGGGAAAGTATCCAAATTAATTTTTGAAAATGACATTTCTCCCATAGGACCCATCATAAAAAAAAATTTCCTTTTTCCCGATTAACGGTGAACACAATTTTAAGAGGGTCAAAGACACTTGGGGAAAGCTTCAATTGTATCGTAGAAAGAAAGTTCCTAAACATCATGAAATTTCATGCATTTTTGGCTTTTTTCCTTTGTTTTATACATAAGTATATACTGTATCTTAAGGACGATTACACCTTTAATATTTCAATTAATTGTACTGAATATATATTCTTTTTTAAAGTAGTCTTACAATAAAACTATTAGTGATAAAGCAATAACAAATTATTTTATTCAACTCTATACTTATTTAGAGCTTTCAGAGCAAATGGATTTTGGGGAAGTGAGGGACCATTTTTGATAAAAACACAAAGTAGGGAAACATGCTCTAGATTTTTTAGAATAGTTTAAGAATAGTCAAAATTGTGAACTGTAAGCTGAAATTTGGACATGTCGTCACTCTACACGACTCTACATTAATGTTACATGAATAGCTCATACTATTACTCAATAAAAATTCAAATCTCTTGACTTATGAAAAATTTTGAAATATTTTATGAAAAAAGTCGTTCGTTTTATATATAAAATAATACAGTATTTTAAAAATGAAAATACTTTAATTGACAAAATTTATTTCGAAAGATATGTTAATGAGTCACAAAATATAAATAATTCGTTTCAAATGTTTTAAGGCCTGTGCTATCGGACATTTATGGAACCAAACAAGTCCTGACAGAGATTTAAGGAAAGATACGGCGCTATTCACTCATTGCAATAATTTAGTTCAAATGATGCATAATTATCACCTAACCTAACATAACCTAAACTTAATATGTAGATTGAAGCTATTAATGGTTAAAATATCAATAGTTTATTTAAAATTAGAGGTCTTATGAAAAAAGTCGTTGTTTTATATATTGAATAAAACACTATTTTAAAAATAAAAATACTTTGATTTACAAAAGTTATTTCAACAAATTTGTTAATGAGTCACAAAATATAAATAATTCGTTTCAAATGTTTTTAAGGCCTGTGCTATCGGACTCTTATGGAACCAGACAAGTGATGACAGAGATTTAAGGAAAGATACGGCGCTATTCACTCATTGCATATTCAAGAATAGAGAGTTTAGTGGTATCAATGATTTGGCTCCACATTGCGCTACATTAGACTTATTCGATGAATGGACTGCTATTGACATATGTGAAAAGATAGACGAAGGAAATCAATACTATAATCAAATGAGAGAAAAAACTACTCCAGTATCTGATCAATTAGTGAATGGTCTTGCCGTTCAAATAAATGGTGTGATACAGACCGATGCTGTCAACAATTTGCTTAAAGCTGTCTGTGATACTTATGAAGCGCCAACTGTAAGAAAACAATCATATATTATATGAAAGCTATTAAATTCTTTTATCAAACATAAAAATTATGATAAAATAACAATTCCTTAAAAGGAAATATGAAAGCAAAAAGAAATCTGACGCTAAAATATGATTAAATATACGGTACAAATACCTGTATAGCAGTAGATATTAAAGAAAACCATCTTTAGATTAATTTGAAAAAGAAATTCAAAGATTAAAATGAAATTAAATTTATGATCAAATTTAATAATAAATTAAACAATTAATATAAGGTTTATTACATTAAAAAAATCCATAACAGATAAGTAGATTTTAATTAAGTTTATAAACTTAGGATAAATTTCGAATAAGTTTAACATATAAATCAATTTGGTATCAATTTTATAAGCTTTAAACTCAGCTTTTAATCAAAAGATAAAATAAATTAACGAAAGGTTATAGAGTAATAATTATCTAAGTAGATGAATATATATGTTGTAAAGAAATAAAGGATAAGCCTATTATTTAATAAAATCAATGATAAAAAGCAATTCAAAAATTTGATAAATTTTCGAAATCAAAACATTAAACTTTTTATTGAATGAGAATTAGGATTTATTCAATAATTGGTGTAAAACTAAAATTTTAAGTATTTGGAGCGAAAATCTTAGATTTTAAGGAAAGGGTAAACTCAAAAATAGGTTCAAACACTTAAACTTGGTTTAAACCTGTTTAGTACCGCTTCATTTTTCAAAATGTATACAAATTCAAAAATTGATACCTTCTAAAAGCCATTGATTTAAATTCTGAAATTTTGATATTAAATATAATTATTTTTTTTATAAAATACTTTTGGAATTTTTAAAATTAATTGAAAATAAGAAAATTATTAACAAAAATCTATTACGGATTTCTATGCAGTATATATGTAGTATATAATTAATCAAATGAAACAAAATATAATTAATTTTCATTATGATATTTTTTAAAATTAAAGGGCGGATCAAAACCAGAAATTTGTATTAACACAGAAAAAGATCCAAAAGTTAAAGTGAGTGTCTATTATGAAGCACTCAATTTGGGAACAAAGAGTTATTTCAATAAACAAATCGGTCCTTTTTATCATATAATGGAAGATATTGTGGAAATAGATTTAATTCCATACGGAAATACTCAATACGATGACTCTAATGGCAATAACTTTACTTGTAGTTTAGGAAGTGATCAGTGCATTGCTAACAGAATACAGGTAAAGCAATATTCTGATGCACTCCAGTAGTAGTGCAACAGAGCATACACTCAATTAAATATATGGAAAATCTAATAATTATCTTATTAGGCTATAGTTGTGGATGAATTTCTTTCAAATCCTCCAAACGGTGATGAAATCGATGGTCCGAGTCGTGCAATCAATTTCATTGATTGTATGTTTGGTAGCAATG
>JAQGCH010001515.1:0-15392 GCA_034699485.1 Nanhermannia elegantula | reverse complement strand
CATTACATGTAAATACATACAGAACTACATAATGTATTTTCAATAGTGACTTCTTTGCCCTCTGGTGCTTTACTCCGGGGTCGGATCGAGTTGGTGCAAGAGGAAAAGTTGTAGTACTCGATAAAATCTTTCCAATGATATATCACACGCTATGGGGTAACTTTTAAGGCCAACCCCTATAGGAAGTTGCCATTACGCTTTCCGTTATTTTAAACAAAAATACTGATATATAAAAGAGAGTAGTTTTAAAATATCAAATATTTTAAAATAGGCATGCCATACATGTTCCTCGGCCTCCAATATCGCCTCCGGCGCAAAACATGTTATCAGTAATATTAAAGCCATAGGTTTCATTATAAGCTATCGCACATTGAGATCCCATCCCATTCGGAACAACAGGTAATGTAATTTTCCGAAGCACAGCAGCTAAAAATATACCATCAGAGCTGATTCCCCAACCGGCGAGCAACACAGTATCACCAATATTCACATCAGATCCAGAATCAGGTAACGACACAGCTTTTGCTTGTATTCCTCCTAAATCTAAATCGGTTGACAACTGAACTATAGCGATATCATTATCTTGAGTCTCTTCACTATAATTTTGATGAATTATTATTTTATTGACCCCAACAAAAGAACCTCCAAATGCGTCCAATGAATTATAATGCACTTCCACTTGTCTCAGCCAAAAACTATATTAAATTAGATTTAATACAAATACAATAATAGCACAGTTTGTGTGATTTTTAATGCACCAGCAGCTCTTATGGGGTGTATAATGTTGGTGTTCGGTTTATAGCAAACCCGGTTATAGCAAACCCTCGATTATAGCAATAGATTTTTAAAGCACGTGTAGTTTAAGTAATGCTTCGATTTTAGCGAAAAGTTAAAAAATCCTGGAAAAAAGTTATTGCGAAGCAATCATTTTTCTAAATAAATTATTGGTATAATATTAAACATTTATCTTTCTATTAATCTAAACAAATATATCATCAAAACAAAAGAAATTATATATTAAATTGTAATTTAGTAAAAATTCAAAATATTTATGTTTTAATTCATGAATACAATAGTGATATAATTCAAAAATTTTTTAAGCGCGAGTTCGGATTATGGCAAAGGATTTTCAAAGCACAATTGAGTCGCTATAATGGGGGATATACTGTATATTATTGCATATAAATTGAATATGGCATCTAAGGTATCATTATAGATACACTGTATATAATTAAATATTAAAATGCCTTTTTTCACAGTCAGTAAAAATTATGATTATAATAAAATTAAAAATAATAAATTAAAAATTTGCAAGGCAGAGTTACTAGTTTAATGAGATTTAGTTTAATAATTTAATAACGGAATATATAATTTAAATGATAATTCAATTTGTATATTAATTACTCGTGAGCACAATGAGCTGCTGTTATTATAGTTCTCTCGTTATAAATAGAACCGCCACAAATCATTTCACCATCTGAAATCATGACAATCCATGGAATGTCACCCAGAGAGGCATAATCCCCTCCAACAGTTAGGTTCTCAATATTAGTAACATTCAAATGTAAATATGGGTTAAATTTTAGTTTTTTTATCCGCGATGGTTCAAAACGATAACTTCTATCTCTCGCATATACCCTCTGACCTATACACTGAACTGTAGCTGAAAAGGCAAAAACTAAACTAAGGATTAAGATCACTTTCATTGTGCACTTCTTTCTAATTATACGAATAACTTAAATAATGGAACTCTGTATTAAAATAATAATTTACTTTTATTATTAGTTATTTTTACTAATATAGTGCATCATTATATTGCAATCAAAATTACTTTATTTTAGTGCTTTAAATAATAAACTCATTCAGCATTCCCTAATATTATTACATATAAAATAGGTGAGCATACCTCCATAATTGAGATAGATAGTGTTGCCAGGTGACATTTGTCTGAAAACTGGAGATTTAATAAAAAAAGGGGGTACCAAAGTATGTTTTTCTAAAATTGTTCAAAAAATCAAAGAGGGTACCAAGGTATGCTTTTTCAAATTCTCAAAATCAAGGGGCCGAAAACTGAAGACTCAAGCCCCAAACTGGAGATCTGGCAACACTAGAGCTAGGTTGTCTTTATTTTAGAACTCTCAGTCGAGAGACGAGTCTGAACAACAATCTGAACTCATTTTACACCAGACTTTAGCAAATCTTTTAATTAATTTAACAATAAATTATTCTAAACTAGAGGTTTACTAATTAAAATCGCACCCCCAATTTTCGTGTACAAACATGCGAAAGTGGGGCGCTCGTTTATAAAATTTAAATTTAAACATTAGGATGGAATAATAAGAACAATTTAAGTAAAATAAATTGCACGCTAAAATAAATTATCTAGGCTGAACTTGTCAATTTAATAACTAAGGCTTAAACGTTATTAAAGAATTGATAAATAAGATTAAACAAAGGTCTGGCCTTTTTGTCTCTTCAAAAATGTTTACAAATAAACAACTGTCAAAACTAAAAATGTGTCCTACATTTTGGGGGGGGGGGGAGGGTATAATTAAGTGCCTGGAATTAATTTTTCAAAATCATACTGTAACAAAGACTCCCCCTTTAATTATTTTGTCCAGAATTTATTTTACGACTAGTTCACACTAATTCAAAATTCTAATAAAATATAATTTTTAAAGATTATAAAATTTATTATATATAAAATGATAAACCAATTTATTATTTAATTTTCTCGTGTCTTAATTACATAAGTGACCTAAAAAGCATTCGGCTAATAGTTATTGCTGTTGTGTAGCGTTTAAATCCGGAAGAAAATGCTGTGACCAATGAAGGTTGTTACCAATGGTTCAGAGCAGCTCCTGACTGTGCCAAATCACGAATTTGTAAGTGGACATGCACATCGGGATTGGGTAGGGTTGGGTCGGGTCGGACTGCAAAAAATCAGGGTTTAGTATGGAAAAATTTCTGGCGAAAACCCCCCAATATATATATATATATATATATATTTTGTGTGTTTTATATTAAAAATGCTTCTAAAAATTCATTTATAATATGTTCGCATTACCTCATTATAAGCAAATGTTTTTATATAAACTTGAGCGCAATAAACAACGGTTCTACGAAAAAACGTCGCAAACAAAACATCGCACGAAATAACATCGCAAACAAAATATCGCAACGAAATAGCATCGCTACGAAAAAACATCGCATATATATGTGAATTAAAAACTAACCAAACCTACCCTAACCGACTCTAACCTAACCTGACCTTAAAAAAGTTTCTTTTATATCTATAATATGTAATAATATGTGCGATGTTTTTTCGTAGCGATATATTTTCGTTGCGATGTTATTTTGTGCGATGTTTTGTTCGCGACGTTTTTTCGCGATACCATAAACAACACCCGCATTATTTATGTCTTTTGTGTCCAATTCACTTGTTATGTCTTGACGTTAGTGACACTTATTTATATTTTAATTATTATTTGGCTTTTAAATAATATTAGATTCGGTCCAATAATTGATTTGTTTATTAATTTAGTTAATTATGTCTTAAACACAATTTAAATTATATTTCAATTAAAATCCTTTATTATTATCATTTAATATAAGATATTTAGTTGACATGTGTTTTAGTCGACTGCTAGCAATCAAAGTATACATTGGACTGTTTGTTAAGGAATATAACTTAATTAAATATTAGTAAAACACATAATGTTTGTCATAGCACATGACATGATTTTTAAAAATGTGATTCACTTATACAGTAAAAGCTCGATATAACGACCCGTCGATGTAATGAACATCTCATTATAACGTACATAACCGGAATCCCGTTCGGCTATTAACTTAAGCTAAAATCCATTCGATATAACGAACACTCGATTTAACGGACAAAAAATTTTACCCCTTGAGGGTTCGCTATATCAAGCTTTTACTGTATTTATTTTTATTAAAATTTACTTAAAATTATTTTATTTTGATTTTTATTACAAAACTCATTTTTGAAGAGAGAATAACAAAAATATATTTAAACAATATATAACACAAATTACAATTTCAAACAAAATTTTTAAGCATTTTAAATGTAATGCTTTCCATAATTCATAAGCAAATAATAAAATACGAAAAATATTATAAATTTATTACAAAAATTATTAATAGCAAGTTGTGGTTGACCTTCATCTGTCTGACCTGGAAGCCAATCATCATGTAGTCTTCCAAATGGTTCTTCATCTGGTTTGGGTTTGGGTTTTGGTCCTGGTTTTGGTCCTGATCCGCGACCTGCACGAAGACGTTGTTTTGTACCTGTACAAACATCTCGCTTACAGTTCTTACACCAATTTTGTTCGGCCTTATGCTGCCATTCATATAAAATATTTGTGACGTTTTTATTTGCTTTGTCACAGTTTTTGCTTAAATCCTGCACACAATTAACAGTTTTCCATACATATAAACAAACAACATCTGCATTAATTACGTCCTTCGTGTCCAATTCACTTCTAATCGAATCTTTACAATTTAGCTTCATTCTGTTTAAAATGTAACCTTCACAATCGCTAACATTAGATTTTACTCATTGAAAGGGCGTATTTATGAAGTCGAAGTACACTTAAATCCAAAAATAAAGACGATATTAAAATATATACTTTCATGTATAGCATATTAAGGTTTTTATTTTACTTACTTTACATTATATGATTGACAGGAGTAATAGTGACTGTTTTTATCAATTAAATCAGTCATTCAATTCAATTCAATTCAATTCAATTCAAGTTAAGTTCTTTCAAATTTCAACTTTAATATAGAAAAATATTTTTTGTACAGTCAGCGAAAGTAAAGAGCCTTACAGTTAAGTCTAGCTTCGACTTTATTTTTGTATTTAAGTGTATCATTGTATTATTGTTGTATCAAAATTTGAAGCAATTCCATTGAGTAGTTTTGAAGTTATCAATTTTTAACTGCCGATAAGTATAAAAATGTTGCTAAATTCAAAAATAAATGTGTTCAAATGCCACAAAATAGCCTATTTAATATCCGAGGGAAAGGGTTAAATGACAAATCCTGCGTAAAAATAATCAATTTTAGAAATATTAGTTTTATTGTTTTCTCAAACGGGATGATATGTGTTGATAATCGAATTAAATGTCACAATATTCACAGTTTAAGATTTCTTCAGCAATATTTTCTCCACTGTTTTCTTGTGTTTTTCTAATTTTAGTTAACTTTAGGTCTTCATATGAATTAGTCCACACTCGAGGTGTCATCTTTTTTGCCACTTTTTTATTTTATTATTTTAAGTAGAGTTTAATTAGAATATAATTGAAATGAAGTTTATTACCAAAACTTATCTCTTTGACAAGTTTATGATTCTCAAAGTCTTTTTGCAATTTTATAAAAAAATGCCACAAATGTGACAGATGTTTGATTAACCAGTTTTATGCTTAAAAATAACATATTAAAGACTTAAACATCAAAATAAGGAATATAGGGATAAACTTGAAAATATGTAAAAATAGAGACTTTCAAAATGCTATATATGGACTATTTGGGTGCCCGAAAATTTATTCCCTGTGATTTTGGGATACTGTCAAAAATAGGGAAATCCCGTTTCCGGAGGAGCTAATCATAACAATACGCAAAAGGAGATGAGAATTTATCCTCTCCAGGAGTCACAAGGATTCCTTCACCATTCGAATAACGCCTTTAATTATCTTTTTGCACTGAGCAGGAGATGCCCGAGAGTGGTATAATAGATTAATCGCAATACAGTAATATTGTTTGCTCAATAGATTTACATTTGACGTCATTGTCAAGGATCTCATTAATTTGAATCCAATTTTGATCTTTTATTAAAACCTGAATAAATAAAAATATGGAAATAGTTGTAAACAATCAATTCAAATATAAACTAAAAAACTTTTTTAGATATTGTAGTTTTCAGATTTATTGTTTTTGCATAAATAGCAAACTCTATCAAATATTTTAAGCAATAATTTCTGACTAATTATTAGTCATCTTTTCTAAGTTATTAATGTGAAAAATTGGATTAATTGTAAACTAAGTCCACTTCAAAAGTTGACACTCTCTTCGCTTTATTAAAGCTCATTTCGCTATACGTTTATGTAAGTTATTCTGCTCGACGCCACTTCAGTGTTAATAAAGCGAAGAGTGTCTACTTCTCAATTGAGTTGGGTTTACTCTTATTTATTGTAGAGTTTAAATACTAGTTTTGTCTTCTTAGGAGTTTCAATACAAAATGGTTTTCAATAATGAAGACAAAACACTGACACAAGTGAAAGCCAAAAGAAGAAAAATACATAACAGCTCTTTCTTAAATAAAATGATTTCTCCGTCACTAAAATATGAAAAAAATGGTATTTCACAGATTGCTGTTAATTCGGTTAATTCTATAGATAACAAAAAAGTTGGTCTCAATCATGATATTATTTCTATGAATTCAAACACTGAAATGACAATTCAAGTGAATGAAGCATACCATAGAAGACTTAAATCAGAAAATAGTGACTACTGTTATGTTAAGGTCAGTCAATTAAGTCAATTGAGTGATCACAACCACAAGATTACCGATGAAAGTGATAGATTAGAAAACACTGGATCTCATACATCAAATGAAAATCATATTGAGAATCTGTTCACAAACTTATCACAAAATACCTCAACGATTGATACAAATAAAGAGAGTTCAAGTTCTGAAAATCAGTTAAATAATAGTATAACAGAAAAAATAGAACAAAAAGATGTTATGTTAGCGATTAGTCCTGAAAATACATTAATAAGTGGTACAGAAGATGAAATGAGACCAAATGGGGAAACATCTGAAAGACTTCATAATAAAAAGGATGTCTTCAAAACAATGAAAGGCATAACACTTGCATTCATTTCTGCGCTCTTTTTTTCAATAACAACAGTAATCGTGAAATATGGAAGTGATGTTCATCCGGGAGAAATGGCTTTCTTTAGATTCTTGGGTAATAATAATATTCTTATTACTATAGTTTTAATTTGTGTTTCAATTTTTCTTCATAGCATTGAATTTAATATTAAATTTGGTTATTGAATAAATTTATTATAAAATTCAAAAATACAGCAAAATGTTAAACATTAGGTTCTCCTAAATCTAGTATCTTATTGACCATAATTGAACTCTGAAAACGAAATTCATTGAAATTATAGTATTTTTTCTTTATAGTTACATCGTTGGAACCAAAGCATTTCGCATATAACGAATTGTGATTATATATCAAATTATCCCTAAGTTTAATAAACCCAAGTTTATTAAAACCATCATTTATAGGACAATATAATGCAATTTATTAGCCATTTAAGCATACATGCGCAAGGTACGGAGTTGCCTAGGGTGTACCCCTGCCCGAGATTTTCAGGATCTCAAAAATCGTTCCTTGCCCCCTTTGATTTTTTGATGCCTTTCCAAAATGTATCCTTTGGTCTCCTCTTTGATTTTAATTAAAATTTAGCTTTTTAATGACTTGTAATGAGATATATGCTTAAATTGACCATACATTGGCATTAAAATTCATTATTTTTAATGTTTCTCCAAAAAATACAAAATTTTAAAAAAACTTTGGCGTGAAAATACAGATTCCCATACATTAAAATAGGGTCCAATTTTGTGCGAACATAATTTTGTGATAATAACGAATTTGTGACTAAATCCGAAGTTATTATATCGAAAAAACTGTATTTTCTTATAATCCTGTATTATATTATATTGAATTGATAACAGTTTTATAACATTTTGATTTTTCACTCAAGAAATTTTTAATAGTAAAATATATTACTTGACATGTATTACAGCCAATTACGGCTAAATTAATATCATTTATTTTAATTGTCAGGAATATTATTGTTCACATTTCCATTACTGATGGAAAGGCGTGAGAACCCATTCGGACCATCGAATCTGCGCCACTGGTTAATACTTCGTGGACTGGCTGGAGCTTCGAGTCTATATTTTCGTTACTGTGCTCTTCATTATATGTCTATAGGAGACGCAACTGTAATAGTGCTCTCAATGCCAGTGTTTGTATGCATTTTTGCTCGCATTTGCCTCAAAGAGTCGTGCGGTGTATTCCATGTTCTGGCACTGGCTATCACTTTCATTGGTATTGCTTTCACTTCTAAGTTGGCCATTATTTTTGGTTCCACTGAAGAAACCATAAAAAATAGTGGAATTGATAGCAGAAAAGAAATTATAGGATTACTTTGCAGTTTAGGCGCCACTCTTATCGGCTCTTCTGCTTATGTGATAGTCAGAAAAGTAATAATTGCTTTCTATTATTTATTTAATTAATTGCAATAATTCTGTACTGTATGTAGCGTTTGTCGAATGCAAGTGCTCCCGCAGCTTATTCAGGAGTTTATTACTTACAAGTTAGTCGGCGCAAATCGACAAACGTGAGCAACACAATTAAACGCTAATCTATTGCGCCGGGCGTAAACTCCCAGGGCGTTATTCCCAAAATTTGAGTTTATTCTTCGGGAGCACAAATCGACAAACGCTAACTGTATGTGAAATACATATAGTTATAGTTCTCAATTAATTAGTTATCTATATTCCAGATCAAAGGTCTTCATCATTCAGTGATTTTGTTCAATTTTTCGTGGGTCGCAATCATTGAGACATCGATCATAACATACGCTTTGGATGGATTTAAACTCCCGGAGTGTGGAATCGCTTCGTGGATGCTTTGCTTATTATCTGTGTTCTCGTTCTATGGACAATTGTTATTAACAAAAGCTCTTCAAGTAGAAGAGGCAGGATTTGTGTCTGTGACCAGAGCTAGTTCTGAGGTTTCTCTCATTTGTCAGCTTTTCAATTAATATTAAAATAAGAAATAATTTAATTTATTTTCAGGTCATTTTTGCATTTATTTTTCAAATAACTATATTTCGGGACATACCGGACGGATGGTCTATATTGGGAGCACTTTTAGTCACAACTTCTGTACTATTAATTTCATCTCGAAAATGGGTTCTCACACTTCCTATAGAATCGAGAGTAAGGAAATCCCTGAACTTTGTTACCAAATAATAAAAGAGTGATTTTGTAAAATTATATTTCTTTAATTTAATTATCATTTCATTGTTCTATTGTTATGTATAAATGCAGCTGAGCAGGTCGGGTTCCAGAGGTTCGTGTACGAACCTCGAACCTGAACCTCTGTCACAAAATTGAAATTCGAACCCTAACCTCAGAACCGCTGTATATAAAACTATTCCATATATCTTAAAGGCTGTAAAAAATTGTGAAATTAGATTATTGCGCAACTTTCTTGTAATAAATAATAGAGTTTCATGACTTGAACCCGAATCTCGCGCCTCAGATTCAGTTACGTGCTTTCTTTATATATTGTGTACCAAGCCTTTGGTTAGGTTAAGTCGGGCAATTGGCAATCGGCCCGGCCCGTGCACCCCACTAAAAATTTTCTTGCAATACCATTGAATTTGTAAATTCAATAAAATGCTTATTTTATAAAATTTAAAAAAGAGACTTGGGCGAAGTATAGGCTCGAACCCACTAGCTTTATATAATTGTACGAGCTTGACCTCAGCCTTAATCCACTGAGCTGCAGGGAAGGTCCTATTATTATAGCTTAAATAATTTTTATATCTAATCACTGGCGTAGCTACCTATAGGGCTAAGGGGGCTATAACTCCCTCAGAGATTTTGGCAGAGCTCGGCACTCACAATTGGAGAAAATTGAAACGAAATTGTATCAGAACCCCATTGAATTTTTGACAGCCCTCGACTTTTTTTGTACATTCATTGTTGCCTCTCGTTTTGCAATCTTTATATCTCTGGGACATCCCGAAAATCGTATTATCACTAACAACGAGACATACCTTCTAAAGAGTCTAATATAAGCTATAATTTTTTGCGATTCTATGTCTAATTTCTCTAAAACAGAATAAATCATAAATCTCTATTAAAAATTGAGAACTTGTAAACATTAAAGGTATTTTATTTCATATACATCTACTGTATTCAAATTATGTATTAAAACTTAACGCTCGGGGTTCTGACGCTGACTTGGACTAAATTTAGGTGCTCACGCTCACCATTGAGCAGCGCCATCCGCTCGAGCGTTTGCCATCAATTCGAATTATTATTGTTTTCACAAAATTTAGAGTTTAACAAAAAAATGAATCAAAAAACCATCAAATGATAAACTTTAAATTTTATTGATATTTATTTCAATTTTGATAATTGTTTAATATAACTAAACTTATTTTAATTGTTTTGAACAACAGTAACAACATTTCTATTGTTTTGATGAATTGAAAAAAATGTCATTATTATAACAATAATCGATTTACAGAGTATTCTAATAATTGAAGTTAAGCATTAAACAAGACTTGCATTTGTAAAACATATATATAATTAAAAACTATATTAAATAATTGCCAATTCATGCATAAAACTTATCAAAGTTAAGTATTTTTAGCACAATTTGAAATCACAAATTATAAAGAGACAATAAATAAAATTTATCGTAATTTGAGATATAAAGTAAAATACGTTAAAACTTAAGGTGAAATTGAACTAATGTTTGATTTAGTAAAGAAACAATTCAAATCTGACTAAAAATTCTATTCAATACAATATTAATTTAAAACATCACATACTTTCTTAAAATGTTAAATAAATACATTTTGAGAATCGGGGTTTCGATTCATTAAGAAGTGTCAACATTTTGATAAACTTTGCTTTTCTATAGATATTATATGAATATAAATAAATATATTATAAATTGAGTTGACTTGTAATCAATAACAACAATCAATAAATTGTAATTAAAATGCTTTAAATAGAGAAAATTGATAATAACTCAAAATGACTTAAATGGTGAGAAAATAACATTTGGACTTAATTCTCGAGTGTTCGGGCAGTGACAGAACCCATTTTCTAACACTTGTTATGATAATACAAGCAGTGACCAAAAAGGCACCCGTTATTGACCAGACATCAGGAATATCGTTGAATAGCCATAATTGCCAGACAAAGGCCAGAGCTATATCAGTAGCTGCTCTCACCACAGAGACAGGTCCGGCCTGTTCTAACTGTAGTGAACGCGTTAATAGTATTTGACCACAAAATGAGAAGAAACCCAATAATATAATTAATGACCACTCAAATAGAGTCTTTGGCATTGAAAAGCCATCCAATAGAGTGGTTATAATAATTGTCTCAACGATTGCAACCCAACCAAAGTTGAACATTATTATAGAGTGGTGAGCGCCTGAGTTTGTATACAATAATTATTAATTACAACTTATTATTCATTTATGTTTAATTCACTTTCATTTCAGAGCAAATTAAAGCGAATACCTTTTGCTTTTCTAATAAATATGAATACAGAAGAGGCGAATACAGTAGAGGCCAAAGCAGACAAAACTCCGTAAATGTGGTGTAACTTTTCAATTGCTGCCAAATCTTGTTTAGAACTCTCAGAAAGTAAAGTCATGTTAAGAAGAACTGAAGAAGTGGTTGAGTTCACAAATTGAGAATTGATGTTAATATCTCCGTCTGAACCGAATATTATCGGAAGTTTAGTAGTAAGTGAGAGGCCTATCATTGTTAACATTACTGTCAGCGTTTGGAATATACCACACGGTTCCTAATAATACATTTATGAAACATTATAATTTATATAAAAAATAAAGTCATAAGTTATAAAAATTATTTTCAATTTAAGACAAACTCATTCAAGTGAATCAATTGAATTGTCACTCAAAGTAATGTAATTGTAATGAAGTTGAGTTCTTTCAACTCTAATAAAAAATGCTTTCAATTATTTGAATTAAATCAAATTAAAACAAATAAGATTAGACATGTTCAAAGAGTGATTACAAATTTTTACGCCAATAATATTGCGTAATTTTACATAATTTTATACAGGCCTGTGTAAAAATCTGAGAAATACTGTAAAAATGTTTTTGCGTTTTTTTTTGCAAAAAACCTTAATTTTTTGAAAACATTTTTAATTGTTTTTATTAAAATTTAGAATAGATTGGGGTCTGTTCTATGATGAGTTGAACGTATATATTTGATAAAGGAAAGAATTGACTAAAAGGATCGCAATAGGCTTCTTAATTGAAAAGTTGAAATGATTTTAGCGATACGGTCGCATTTGAATGAGTAAAATTGAAATTATGACACTCAATCCAATCCTGATCAAGTATTCATGTAGATTAACATTATGACATCGATATTCATATTGATTTTGACTTATAAATTCATATTCATGAGTAAATAGATTTTTACAGAATTTTACACTTTTTTTTACAGATTTTTACACAAAATTGCCAACACTAAATACGATGTAAGTTATTATAGTAAACATACATGTTCTTCAATTTAAACTCACGAATATATAATGGACATAAAAATGTGTCTAAACTTGTATTAAAAAATGGTATTTATAAAAATGAATTTAATATTATTTCTCTTGAAATGAACTAAAAACGTATTTAAATCAGAAACAATTCAATAAAATGACTCACTTTAAGAAAAATTCTGGCGAATATGGAGACAAATACTGGCACTGAGAATATTATAACAGAGGCGTCAGCGATAGGTAGATAACGAAACGCATAAAATCGTAGAAATAGCGAAGTGGCTCCGGCCAGACCTCTCAGCAGCAGAAAATGGCGTAACTCTGACGGACCCAATGGATTACTGCCGTTATTAATGACCAGCGGAATAGTTAACACTAATATACCAATAAAGCGAAATACAGCCAATTCTCCCGGATGTATATTCTGTTTAAATTTATTTTAATTATTTTAGTAAACTATTAAATACATTACTAAACTGAAAATCATTTAAAATTGCATTTATTTGAACAATAAAATAGTCAAAAACAAGTTATTTCTTATGTTGTTTGGAATAAATGACGGGCAGAGGCACGCCTGTCCCGCCTAATTATGCCCAATAAAAACACTTAATAATCATTTCAAAATTTGAATGCCTTTCTATTTCTCTGAGACAAATATCACAAATTCGTCTTCAATGATATGCTTTGAAGTAATGACCGGCGTTGGAGTGTTTGGTCGACGCGAGAGCCTTACATATTTCAGACTAATATTTACTTATTTAGAAAGTCTTACTTTAAAACATACTTTAAGACATATTTTGATTTATGTTTAATAGAAAATATTAAACTCACACGAAAGCAATCAATTTTAGAATATAAGCATTGCATTCAAATGGTTGGGTCTGACAAATATATTTAAGTTCTAATAAAGTATGACGTCTCTCGACTAAAAAATAGCGCTAATATTTTCGAGAAATGAACGGCTTGAGTCTCGTGGAAAGCTTCGAAACTCGATTCTCGACTTTTCTCGAAATTGATCATTGAAAACATAATCAGACTTTCAAAAAATTTATTATTAACATAAAATTAAGAAAGGAAGCGTCAGATTCTACATAGACAAAAACCCACTCCAACTATATATTTTAAAACTTTTGTCTAAAGTATACTAAAGTTAAACAAATTTTATTCATCAAATTGGTTTTAAAACAAAGGATGAGCATAGGGACGAGCATGGGGATGAGCATGGCCAATTTCTAAATATTAAAATTCAAAATAAAATAATTTTTGACAAGAAAAAATTATTTTTTGTTTTATTGTGGAAAAAAATATGAGAATTTATATTCTTATTCCCGGAATAGATTGAACACTAGTTTCAGATTATTATTAAAGTCTTTGCTTTAATCTTTCGTAATCTTTAAAGTAAAGGGTTTCGTAACGAAATGAGTTTAAGTGAAAAGTTGGTCTCACGTCATGTTAATCTTGTGAAAAATTGACTATTTATTAATAAATAACTCATATAAATTAGAATTATGACAAAACATTTGAAAGGAAATGTTTTTTCAAGTTGAATGACATTGACATAGAATTACATCCGATTGTTAAGTGCCAAAAATTTTCATAGAAATGCTTTTATAAAATATGATTTGCTTAAAACGTAAATAAGTGTCACATTTTCCATAACTATGAACATAAGACGAAGTTATTAAAAACTAATAAATGAATAAAATTACTTTTTTCTCAATATTAAGTTATAAAGTGGACGATGAGAGGGGTATTTTCAAAATTTAGCCTTCACCATCATACTCTATACCCTCTCCCTTCCCAATATGCCGTTCAGATCACGAAATTTAGAGTAAAATAATTCTATTTTTAAGTTTCAAATAATCAGAAAATTTACATCATTTTTATAAATTTTTGGATTTTACGAAAAATATGAAAGATTTTTTAAAATTATCACTTGGGGACCTGAAGATATTGATTTTTAAATATTCAATATTTTTCTATAGTGTGTATTTTTATTTATTATATAACTAAAAAACATTACTTCATTTTTCAAAAATTTTTTTCAACCCCGTCCCTAACCCTAAATGGATAAATTTTTTTTATTTCTATGTAGTTTTTTACGTAGAATCTGAATCTGCTATTGCCTTACTTGCACTCGAGCTATAAAATATCAAAAATTCAATTTTAAAACTTCAACTCAAAATTTTGGCGGGAAAACATTGTCCGATCTTTTTGATGTCAAGTATCATTTTGAAGGGGGCAAAGAGACAGACATTTTGGTGAAAAAATTTTAATCCTAACTATTACCGTTCAAAAGTTGCCATAGCGCGGAAGTGACGCCACCTATGGTCTTGGGGTCACTGGTAAAATAGTGAAGTTTTGGCCGACTACGAGATAGTATGGACAGCTATCTTCTAATTTATGAACTAATTTTTTCACTTATTTTCTCACTTATTTCCCTTCTTTAATAGTTAATCAAAAGTGAAAAGTGGAGCAAATATTGATGTAATTAAAAGTGTTCTTGAAATCAATTCTTACTAAAGACTATCAATAATTATGTATTAAGACTAAAACTATTACTAATTGAAGGCAACAATATTTAGTTCATAGACTTGAAAATTCTTAAATCAGCCTTAAATACAATGTGTATTAGTATTGAGAAATATATTATTTGCATTAAGAGAGATAAACATTTATGTTATGTCATAAAGAGGCTCAAAGATAGTTTAAGAGCTATAAAAATAAATGATAAGTTATTTATAAATTATTAAATTAATATATCAATATATTAATGCATTTCAATACAAACTCCTTAATGTTTGTCAAATTAGAAATACTGATCGATATATTGATTCAAAAAATGAACTTATATTCAAATCATTTTCAAGTCTATTAAATAAATGTTATGTTTCAGTTAAGATAAATGAATGAATCATTTGATTATTAAGGTTATGATCTCAATCACAGATTCACACCATTCACACATTTCAATCAAATCTAAAGCTAAGAGTACTGTAATAGAAC
>JAQGCH010001514.1:0-15399 GCA_034699485.1 Nanhermannia elegantula | reverse complement strand
GCAAAGACGTACAAAGCCTTTCTCTGTGTCCCTCTCTGTCTGTTTCTCCCTCTGCATGTCTGTCTGTCTGCCTCTCTGCTGAAGTTAGTGCCCAAACCACTGTCTAAAATCTGTGGCCATAATTGACAGTAAAGAATCCATTTAAGGAACAATGAATGAGTGCAAAGAGTGGTCATTTATACTATATTTAGATACGCGATGACTGCAATCCAAGCATCCCATTAAATAAGTAAAGGAGATATAGTTGTACGACACGACTCATCGATTTTATCACTTTAATACTATATACGATAGTGTATTATATCTACTATAGAATGATATTATGATATTTCTAAAGAGTATACCATTACCATCATTAAAGAAAAGTTATTCGACCGTAATATGAACGCTACTTCTGAGCACCACTTCTCTAAATCAACTATTTTTAAGAGAATAATTTATTTTTGTCAATTCATTTATTCAAAGTTTTTCAACAATAAAAAATTATTTCTAATCATTTGCTATTTTACTAAAGTTAAGCGAATTTGTAAGTTATGATAATCTAAAACAATATTCTATTTTAATTATCAAACAGTTTTTGCAATCGATATTATACAAGTCATGATTAGAGCTCATGAGTGTATAAATAACGCGAAAATGATTTGTGCGATAAGAAAAAATAAAATAAAAAACATGTTTTGATTAATTATATATTAACAGTATAATTGGCTTTAATAAAGCAAAGGTGTCATCAATTCCTATTTAACTCTTCGATGAGGTCATAAAAGCTCATAACAAACCATTTCGCCTCCTTTTTTACTTTCTCTCGAATTTGATTACCACCGAAACCAATGAACGCATCCTAATTACAAACAATTCAAATCATTTAATAAGTTGCCAACAATTTATATTTGCTGTCATACCGCTGGAGGACATGCTTCCAGATCAGTGACCCCATCGCCGATCATAACCACCCGTCTGTAGCCGTACCTGTGCTTTAGATAGGCGACCACTTGTGCCTTACCGTCTTGTTGTGATGTGGGCTCACTTTCATCAAATCCGGCATAACTTCCTATAAGAGATTTAATTACAAATATATTAAACTATAACTTAATTCTGTTTCAATCTTATCACTCATTTAGAGCTCACCATCAAAATAGAATTTAATTCGATTCGCGAATATATTCTTAACAGGTATGTGAAGTTCTTTAGCCACCGGTTCGATCACTGTATAAAATCCACCCGAAACTAAATACACATCAATTTCACGGGTGTGTAAAAGAGATACCAATTCTCTAAATATAAGAAAAAATCAAATTTAATTATAATAGAAAAATATGATTTCAAGAAAAGTATTCAACGAAATAGTTTGGTAAGAGATTGATATACATTAGAGTTGTGTTTAAGGAACATATTTTCTCATTTATAAGATTGAGTGAAAATCATTTAAAAATGTGAACTCAGAGTAATATAGAGGTAATCAATAATAATAGTAATCACTATAATCAATGATACGACACAAATAATGGTAGAGTTTAGTCGAGAACTCATAGAAACAGAACAGAGACTCAAATCAATACCAAAATGAAGTGGCACTCACTTAATCCCAGGCGTCAGTCGGGGAGGATTTGATCGCAGGTAGTCTTTAAGCATTTGTACATTGGGTTGAATCAGATCCAGTCTTTGCGAGAGAGCGTCTCTGAAACTACAGCCGCCTCTCATCGCTCTTCTTGTCCTTTAAACATAAATAGATTTTTGGTTAAAACAAAAATAATATACAATTAAATATGAATGAATTCATACATTTCCATGACTTCCTTCTCTTTTCCCGCGAATCTCGCGATTTCATCGATCGCTTCGTCCCGACAGACAGTAGAGTCCACATCAAAACACACCGCATCTGATCCTCTAAACAGCGCTCGAACCAAACTATCGTTCGTCTGAATTGACATTTGGATGATTGGCTCAAAAGTGGTTTTCAATAAATTATTTATTAAAATGTTATTCAATTTGGAAACCAATTTGTTCTTTGAGATGATTCCAGTTAACAAATGCTTCGATACACTGAAAGGATATGATATGAGCTCTCAATTAGTGATCGACTTATTAGTTATTATCTTAAAAGTGGGAACTTTTCGGTATTTTCTACTCATTTGATAACAATTTGAAGGTTATGTCAAAAGTTATCATTAATTAAACACTAAATGCATTACATTTTAGACATGTGTTGCATCACTTTTACTAATATTTAAATAATTATAAATTCATTTAAATTATAACCAAATCTAATTCAAAACAATTTAGTCATAAATGAAAATCAATAAAAATTTGTGTCACTTTGTGTCTCATTTTTATTATGAGTTTTGAATACTTTTGTGAGTCTGTCGTCGATATCAATGTCTATCATATCATAACTCGTTTATTAAATGAGTGCCAAAACCGGTGACAGTGAAGGACATTATCGTAAATCATTGCAAATGAAAATCTCAATAATGACAGAGGTCTACAAATTCGGGCTAAAAGTCAACACATTATCGACAAATTGTCGTTTGAAACACATTTACAATACGTTACACTTTCAATAAAATCATTAAATAAATATTCAATTGTTTCAAATGATTATTAATTACTTTTATTATTGACTAAATTTAATATTTAATTATTATTGAGATAACAATCACATGAACTCTGTTATTATTGTTTTAAATGATGAAATACAGTGTTTGCTGAGCTCTGCTGTGGTCTCAAATCATGTGTGATATGAATGATAGACATATAGACTGCATCTCATCTAAAGTCTACATTCAATGCATAACAACCGCTCAATAGTTAACACAACTGATGAACAGCTGATTAACAATTCTGAGCAATACATATACAGAGTATTAAATGTTATCTTTTAATAACTTTTTTGCGATATTTTTATAATTAAATTGATTCAAATTAAATAATTTGTAATATATTTTCTATGCTATAAATGAACTGAAATTAGTTTAAAATAAATATATCTATAGATGATATCAATAATAATAAACTGCAAGCAATTGAATCTATTTTTGATGTGAAATGACTTTAAAATGCATTATATATGGTATTAATTAAGAGTAATAGATATGAAGTGCAGTGCATTGCCTTTTAGTTCATAAACTAAATAATAATAATAATAATTGAGATAAACTTGATTTGAAACAACTCTAATATATGTATTAATATGTTGTGTAATACTTTTGAGGAAGTTATGACACTATGTTTTCACTTTAGGTTTCATTAACCCAATAGTTTATTACTGTTTTCTTATTATATTTATATATCTTTTAATTTTTTTATAAATCGTTTGTTTGTAATAAACGTTTCAAACAATGAAAGGTTTTTAGCAAAACATTTATCGAATTTTGTTTATTAAGTTTTTAAATGTTATGAAATAAATAGCAAGAAATGTGAGTTTTATATGAAAATTGACAAACAATTCAATAACATTTAAAAATGTGTTTTCGCAAAAGCATTGAAGTGGAGGTTATTTTGCAATAAATATTTTGATTGCATCAAACTTTTGATCAATAAGTTTATAAACAAACAAAAACTTT
Organism: Nanhermannia elegantula; assembly: GCA_034699485.1. NCBI lineage: Eukaryota > Metazoa > Arthropoda > Arachnida > Sarcoptiformes > Nanhermanniidae > Nanhermannia > Nanhermannia elegantula. Next base: position 11,836 of record JAQGCH010001514.1, on the reverse strand, counting down.
TCATTGAGTTGTCGCACAGATTGCTATTATCTCACAAATCATATGTTTCGACAAATTTTGGTCTAATTTTCAATGAATTAAAAATAACAACAATTATAACATTTAATAACTTAACAGATTTGCATTTTTAATACTCTTATATAAAAACAATTGAATTTCAAATCTGTTTCATAAGTTTTTTAATAACACTAATAATGAGTATTAATGCAAAACATTTCTCACTTTTAATATACTTATAATAAACAGTAAATGCGTTTAAAATGATTTAATACTCACCTAATTATAAATGATTATTAATGAAGAAATGTGTTTGAAATTAATAATTAGGTTTGAAAAGTGGCACAAATGATATGATATTTCGAAGGGAAGTGAACACAATTTTTGCAAAATAATTATATATATAGTAATTGATAGTAAATTAAGTTATAATACTGATACTGATTATGATTACAAACTGAAAAGAAATCAGCTGAAGAACAAGTCATTGTCAGTAAACTTTTTTAAGCTTAACCTTAGCAACAATCCAATCAAAAAACGGGAGGGGAGTTATATTGACGCAAATCCTATTCAGAACATTTGGTTAGTTGTTTATAAAGTGGTGACTTTTATTCCACGTCTATCTTAACCAATAAAAGTTTCAATTTCCAGATTAACTCAATTGCCATAATGTAAGTGTAAAAACTTGTAAAAGTGAAGTTTTCTGGCTTTGGCTAAATTAATGGGCACTGCATTTGAGTCTATTTGGCTTTAAATTCATTACTCAGTTATTCTTGAATCCCATATAACCTGTTTTCTAAAATATTATAATTCTTTTAAACTTCTCAACCAAGACAACCAACTTCTTGAAATCCCATTTTATTTCTTACTAAACTATTTCACAAATCTCTGGTTATGCACTGCTTTAGCTCTAATATAGCACTAAAAGATTTAAGAGAATCGTTAAAAGCATATTCTTATGGATCCTGTAATTTACATAAATGTCTAAACAGATGTGATGAGGGGTAACAACTGGTCTTAAAGTGGTTTCCATTCTTAAACCTGATGCTTAAGCTGATGATATTCTCTTAATTACGCATAAAATGCATTTGAATACAAAATTGATTGCTTTAGTATTTTTCAAAATACTTTATTCATAAGTTTCAAATTGAATACTGCGTAGAAAAAAATCAATACTTAAATGTAAAATATTTTATATCCTTAAGTCATATTCAAAATGTTTTCGATGATGTTTTTAAGCAAACTTTGAATTATAATATTTTGAATGAACGGAAAATGAAAATTTTCACGGGATTTGATGACATCAATTGCAAAACGTTATTATGTAAGTCATCTGTCGTAACACTTTATGCGCATTAAATAAATATTCCATTATTCATGAAATTATAACACTTGGTCTCAAATCATATCATAAAATATAAACAGACGTTCAAAATAAGTTATGTAATCACAAAAAATTCCAGAAAAATACCCTTTAAATAAATACTTAAAAGCATAGATAAAAGTCTCAGAAGTGGTAAGAATTGAAATTCATGCTGAGAATTAATAATCATAAATAGTATCAGTAATTATCATTTGGTTCACGTGTATTCAAATAATAGTTTCATGCATTTTACAACATTACGTGATATACTCAACTTCACAACTCCTGCATAATTAACTGCTTTCAACTGTATCGTACACTTGTATACAAACTGTATTGTATAGCAGTGTTACCAAATTGAAGAAACCAATTAAGGCGAGAGCAAAAAAAACTTATAGCTCTTATAGCAAGTCTTATAGAATGTCATTAGTTATATATTTAGAGCAGAGTGGGCCAACATATGGCCCCCAGGGCCGGATCGGCCCGCTAACCAAATTTTTTGGCCCCCTAAGTTTAAAAATATTTATGTTAACAGAGGATAAAATTTATTTTAGATTTTATTCAAGTGAAAAGTTTTAAAAATATTTGTAAAGCGATTATATCTTTAAAGCGTTAGAATATTTTTTAGCTGTAAAGTTAAAGTAAATGTGAACATATACACAATGTACACACTATTAATAAACTGTCAATCGGACTAATATTTTAAATACTATTAAAAGATGATATAAAACAACAAAAACTTGAGATTTCTAATTCACTGTTAAATAATGCGTTTAACAAATTAAAACGTTTTTTCAAAATTGTTCATTATTCTTGGCCTTTGAGTTAAAATGAGTTGGCCGACTATGATTTAGAGTATCCTAAGCTTTATCATAGTTTGAAAGCTTATAATAATTTTTTGTATTTTAGTTAAACTCATAAAACAGCTTTTCTAAACTTTTCGCAATATAGTATTCAAAGCTCACGTTTTAAGTTTGATATCACTTAAGATACCTTTGAATTTTCAATATATTCTAAGCTCAAATTTTTAAATAATAAAAAGTTTATATTAAGTTAAGTTCATTTTACTAATCAATCAAACTGAGGCTTTTCATGGATTACTTTGTTCTAACTCTCAAAGAGGCCTAAGAAATATTTGTTTAACAAAAAATTGGAATTTTATCTTTAGTAAAGGTATAAATTCTTGTTTAATTCGACTTTTCAAGGGTAAAGTTTAGACTAAGCCTGGGGTGTGAGGATAAAAATTTGATTTTTGGTAATTTTTGATTTATGATACTGTAAATGATAAGCTTTGTGGTTCACTCTGACCATTAGACCTTGATTTAGACCAGTTTTTTGATATTTTTTATTTAGAAAAAATAATTCCTAACCGATATACTGTTACTGTAGCTGTACTGAACAGCCTGTACTCTTCATTGCTTGTACTGTATTCAAGTTATTCTGCAATCAAGTTAAGTTGCTTTAAAATTATTTTGTCAGTTGTTTCATAGAGTAACTAACATTTTCAAAGTAAATGGCATAAAAACATATCCAAATTAATTACAGATTCAAGGATTTTAGCTTCAAAGGTGATTCTAAAGTAATTTGTTTCTAAATTATAATTATGACTTATGAGTAAAAGCTATCAGAGCTTAATATTAAATCTCTTCGTCTGAGTTGTATCAGCTGCAATCCAAAGATTTTATTTTAATATCTTTATAAACTTTATAAACTTTGGAAAAAACTATTATATTTATATCAGTTAATAAATGCAAATAATAAATGGGAAGCTTTTTGCTCAAAAAATACTTGTAAACCAAGATTTAATTTACCGGTAAATGTTAAATAAAATTAAAAAGAAAACGATTAAAGAGAAAATAATCTGCAAAATCTTATTAAATATCTGTATAATGTATTTGAGTCATAAATAAGTATCGGTATACACGATATACAAATTTTTACAAATTAAAAATTGGATTTGAATTTAGATCTATACTTATATCTACTGATGAAAGATTTCGGTCATTTGAAAATTAGAAAATCGGAGGTCAAATTCGGAGGTCATATTCGGGTTTCTAAGATTATTTTTTAAGAAAAGCGTTTTCTTTTTTAGTTTTTTTAAGAAAAGTTATTATAAATTATTCGATACAAAATATAAAAATTTTAGTTATAAAATATTCTGAAAATAGGGTATAATTTTCACAATAAATTCTCACAATAACAGGGTTAGGATTAGGTTAGATTAGGTGAGATTCAACTTAAACAGGATTTCGGTCATATAATATTAGGCGAAATAATTTTTATTCGGAGTTATTATTCGGTGATTAGCACTGCTCCCGAATAAAGTATACAAAGTTAGCTCATGTCCATCAATACAGGTATTAAATTAATAACTTTTAAAGATTTTAAACTTTGTAAAAATATGAGACTTAATAAGTATTGAAATTAAATATTTTATAACGGGTGGGCAAAAAAATCGCATGAAAAGTATAACTTAAATTAATATTTTTTATTGAATGCTATGTTATTTTGAAGGTCACATATTAGGCTATAATCGATATGATTTGCATTAGTTTACAATTAATTTTGTGTTAATTATTGTTTCTAAACCAAATTTACTGCTTGAAAGGGTCGTAACAATTGAGTTAAAAAATAGTCCATAGCATTCAAATTTTGATTGCAAAAGGCCTGTCAAACATTGCCCAAAATTATAATTGCCCTATAAAAGTAGTGAGATATTGTTGATGGAAGAAAAATATCAAGAAATATGACAAAAAATGTCACAGAAATATGATTCAAACTACAAAATTGTGTTTATACGACATTTGGTAATTTTTTTATCATTACTTTCTATGGCATCACATTGTTATACAAATGTCCCGCAATGCCGACAATCGAAGAATTTTCCGGATTTTTTTGTAGACTCTTTTACAAGAATGGTTGGAAAGCTTTGTGTCAATAAAGTTGACCCGAATGTTGTCACTTATTTAAGAGAGTGTCCGAAATCGGATTCGGAAATGTGAAGAAAAATCACATTTAGCTGTCGTTCATTAATACCACTTAATTTTGTATATAATGTAGTTTTAAATTCAAAATTTTCATGCATTCTAACAAATGGAAATTGAATTAAGTCTAGATTTTTTTTGTCCACCCGTTATCTGCATAGAAAATATAGAATTTTTCTTATAGTACAAGTCAAATGAATAAAATACTTTTTATATACTTTTATGAATAAATGAAATGCAATTTTTCTATAATTACAACACAAAATGTTTTTTTAATTTGAATGAGGATATAAGGCTTGTAGTAAATAAACATAAGACAGTTCCTGGAAATAAAATTAAAGATTAACCCAATAATAATTATTACTCGATTTCAATCGCACTTAAGTTATAAAAGATTAAAAAATGTTCCCTAAGATAAAATTTCTTTTAAGAGCTCCGCAGTTCCTGATGTAAAAACAAAGAGGAAAGTTGACTCAGATTTAAGTAGTAATAATAAAATTGGATTTAAGTGAAAGATTAAGTATAACTTGACCTCAAGATATGTCTTTATAAGTTTATTAATATATGTTCATATGCTATCATTTAAAAGTTGTTTCCAGACATACAGTACAATAATTTGCTAATCAAGAATAAACCCATACTTCAGAAGATTTATCTTTTTATAAAAAGTTGTTTTTCTCATGAACCAGATTAAAAATATACATTAATTAAGACATTTTCTTTTGATTCATTTTACTATTGAACTCTTTTTCAGTCCTCTCTATACTGACGTTAATGAAAATTGATTTAAACTGATGTATAAATTAATTTTGAAACATCAGTAAAAGTGATTAAACAAAAATAAAAAATCAAAATTATTTATAGTTTATGATTGACTTGGAATATGTGTATATAAATACCAGTATTTAAAAGTTTTTGTAAAATTGGATAAGCTTAAGAATCTGTTCAGAATATGTGTCATTTTAAAAGACTTCTCAATCTTTATCTAATGTTAGTGTTTGTTATTTTTGTTAATCATATCGACTCCAAAAGGAGAGTTCCTGAAGATATGCAAAATTGGAGAATAGGTTTATCATTTGTTACTCATTATTAAAAAATTTGCTATTTATATAAAACATCCTTTTATTAGTTATCTGTTAATCAATTGTTTTTATTTAGATTTCAATACTATTTCTAAACTTAAGGTAACTGTCAATTGAGTTATCTTTAATAGAAACCAATTAAAGCTATTAAATGTTAATTTAAAGCAATACACTTACTTTGCAATATATGTGAGCTCATTATATCCGTTATATCCTGTTGTAATCAATTGTTCTCATACTTATTACTCATAAGTGTCGATACGTAAACTGATATTAAATAAGTTACGAAATATAATTGATATTTAGTTTTTAATATGTACAGTATCTGTATCAGTATCTGTCTATTGTGAAATCTATTCTTTTATTCATCAGTCATTCAACTACTTCCTTATAATATCTGATACAATATATAATTTATTGCTAAAAATTGAATCTTTAATCATACCTGTAATAGAAAAACGCATTTTTTCAAATTATATTCAAATGTATGAGAGCATGAAATACATGTATTTATATTAAATGCATGTTTAGCTCGTTTTTGGTTAATCTGGCAATTAATCAAAATCATTTCTACTGTCAAAAGTTGACAATTACTGACAAGTAAAACATAATCAATTAGTCGGTTCATCCATTCAAAAGGTTGGGCACATAAAATAAATTACTAAATATCGCGTGTATGGAAAACAGACTGCAATAAGTAGTCAAATAATTAACTTACGAGTTAGAAGAGGTACTTATGCAACAAAATTAATTAAATTTAGTTATTTTATACACTTAGGCTAATTGCTTGGCTCTAATTTACTTTTATTAAGTTATTAATTTATATATTAATTTAGAAACGCTTTCAAAACATGTTTATCACAAATTAATGTTGAATTCTATCTGAAGTAAAAGTTTGAGTATCTTTTATATAACAAATTCTACAGTCAAATGGCTGAACTGCGTCTTAAATGGAATTTATTTGGATTTATTTCATGTTTCAGACTTGAAAAGCCTTCAAATATTGAACATTTGGAAAATTAAATTAATTTATTTAATGATAAAAACATTTGAAAACTCTTTATTAAAAATTGAATACATAATTAATGTAATAACAAATAAAATGATTAATTTATATTATAAGCCTATTAACAGACAGTATATTTCTTTAGCAATAAAAAAATAACAAAGTTTCCTTTGAAATCAAAATCCATCGGTCAATATCTTGTTTTGAGGCTTTGAAAGCATAAATCAAAATTTAATATTCAAGAAAAAAATAAAACAAATCCATTACTCACTAATATGAGAAGATGTGTCGGCAATATTTGGTCGATATAGTCGACCGGCGTTGCATCTGCTGTCTCAGGATTAATAACAATCCTAAACTTTGGCAGAATTATTGAGCCACAAATCAATGGATATAATATATAATTTTGTTCTATATTCTCATGTGCAGGCAGTACGACATGTATCTGTTGAGTAAACATCAACTTTTAGATAATTTGTTATTTCAATATTTACTTAAATATAAACAGTTTTCTAACAAAAAATAAATTAAAAGAAATCAAATAGAATGAAAATCATTTTCTGTTGCATTTGTGTGTAAACCGTATAATATTTGAAACAAAACTTTAAGGTTTGTTAGAAAATAGCGAAAGATATAAAAGTTTATCTGTTGACAAGTTATAAATACCAGTAATGAAGAATAATTAGAAATAATGGTTATTCTCAATTCAAAATTGGTGTCTATAACTAAATGTGGTATTTGAACATTTCTAATCGCAAAATCATTTATAGATTATTTATATATTGCTGTGTAAACAATAAAACTATAAATAACCAAAATATGAACTATAACAACAACACCAAAAAAATTCTAAATCTAAAAGAGATCATTGTCTCGTTTTTGACATCATTGGCAGTTCTCTGACATCTATTTCAATGTATAGGTACTTATCAAACACCCTATAAGTAAATATTGGACCATAAATACTAAGAGAACAGCACTCAAAATATCTTATAATATTAATAGATTACCAAATGGTTAATTGAACCCAAAATACTCACCAATTTATTTCCTGAATACATGAAGTTATCAGAAGTTCCCATTGAGAGCTCCAAAGGCATGTCACTATCAGTACGATTATATATATTATACTTAAGTATCACAGGATTTCTAGCAATACATGTTTCTGGATATTTGAGTTCAACATATAATGGGGCAGTTATTACAGAAGTTAACGGAAGTGGAACTGAAGTTTCTGAAGTCAAGTCAATGCTTTCGGAATCGAATTTACGTTTCCAAGTAATGCAATACATCCCAAGCGAAACGGGAATTACAAATTCACGCAAACAAACTATTTTAAAACGTTCATCGATAGCAACACTTTCTTTAGAATAATTGCTTTCTTTAGACAAACAATTTATTGATTCGTCAAATCGTGGGTTAACTTCAATTATTTCTAATGGAATTTCTGTATTTGCTTTCGTAGATATATTTAAATAAAAAGGCTCATCCACACGGATCTGATGGGTTTGTGTTGAAGACAAGTTTGATATATCACATGCACTTAGAAAGGGTAGCATTACATCCAAAGCCATTTCTTTGACTATTGAACAAGAAATTAATTTTCTTTCGTTTCCCATTTCATAAGTGGCGTCATATATGACTGTAAATGATATGTTATAACTACCGATATTCTCAAGTTTTATAACGATATGTTTGACTAATTCTTCTCCAGTATTAATGTCATTCAGTAAATAATTTTCAGTCAATTCTTTCAAATCATTATCAATAAAAGCCCTACACTCAGAGCCAATTTCAATCTCATCACTGTTTTCGTCGATTGCCTTCAAATTTAATCTAACGTTAGTCACAGAAAACGGTTCATTATTCTTAATCCAAAGCTTTATAAGATAGTGTTCGTTCATAAGCGCCGGCGGATTATTTTCTAAACTCAATTCTAGCTTTGATTGTGGTTTCAAAATAGCAGTACTCATAACACTAGATATATGTTCTATGTTTTGAATACCACTAAACCGATGCATAAATTGAGTTAACAGTAATCGATTCGAAATATGGTTGAAAGACCACTGAAGTATTACACACAATGATTCACTGCCCAGAGTCAGGTTAACTCCTATTACAGTTATTTCTCTACCGATATCTTGCAAAAGAGGATTTATATTGAAAGAAAACATGTGCAGCTTAGACGACATTAACAATAAATTATTTTCATAATTATTCTCTGGCGAAAGACTTGAATCGTTGACTATTTCACAAAATTGATTATAATATTGGTCTGAGAATAAAACGTTGAGTTTTGTGAATTTGATAGGATTCGGGCAATTAGATTGCAAATAGAGCTGTAATACTACATTCTGATGACAATAAAACGTTTTAGAAGTAAATTTGGGCTTACATTCGATAAACTTCATTATAGGATCCATTGTTATCATGAATACTGTTGGCTCAGTAATAGTTTGTAATGCATTTGACCACAATCTCAATGCATTCTCGATATCATTTTCATTAGCGATCGGTAACATTAAAGGTGTTTGCCTTTGCATTATATTTTGAATACTGGCCTGAATAGAAATTTTCTCCTGAAGTGAGACATTATTTGATGTGGAAATAGATTCGAATCCCAACTTCACGAAACTGATCAAATCGGCTGAAAGGTATGCGGCGTGTAATGCAAGTGTTAAAATCTTTTCAATTAACACATTCCAACCCTCGTGTCTGTATTGAGGCAATACGTTATTTAAAAATGTTAAAGCATTTGAATAATCTTTGATTTGGAAGTATTCCTCGCCCACCAACACCATTAAATAGCGTTTCATTCGCGGACATTTGTATCGTTTGAATTGCGTGATTGCACTGCTCAGTAAACCAATTATTAAAGCCTAGAAAATGAATTCAAATTCATTGAATGAAAATTGATTCAATTCGATGCTAAAAAGGATTAAGATTTAGATAACTTACCGCGTGATTGACAGAAGTCAACTCTTTATACTGTAGAGCTTTTATACCAATCTTTTCTTTTTCAGAATCAAGCGGTTCGAGAGCTACAGGTATTAAAAAGTTTAAACTTTAATAATCACTTAAATTATGACTTTGCGAGGATGTATGAAAATGCCTACTCTGACAGCCGGGTCTCCAAGATCTTTGTCCGAAAAATTCCATTTGTTGAGAGGGTTGTAACACACTATTGAATAATTGTAAGTTTTCATTATTTAAATCACTGATTTGTGTCTGAACGCAAAGTAAATGACAGAGTTTTCTTCGTTGCATAGCCTGAAGGGCTGACTCGTAGTAATAATATCCGGGATTTTGCATTTGTGACGGAACCAAACCTGAGAGGATCGCGTGATCGAACAGATCCCCAAACAATGAAAACTGCTTTGAAAGCCACGCCGAGTGCTCGAACTGTATCTCTTTTGGTTCAGATTTGTTTTTGAAAATATCAATGTGTTTACGGAATTGTGAGATTGCATCCAAAGGAGTATTCAATTGAAAACATAATTTGCATATTTTGTAATTAATAAAACCTCCAATTGTTTTAATTTCATATAAGTTAATAATAGTGGCTCGAACTTCCATTAGATTTGCGTAAGCGTTCTTATAGTGCCTTAAAAGTAAACACAAAATTAAGGTATAATTTCTGTAATTTATTTTTAAATATATAGCAGAATCTCACTTGAGTGCAGTGATAGGGTCCTGTTTGAGTTCACTGAAGAATGCAATTTTGAACTGATGTCTCACATAAAGCAATTGATGAGTTGTTTTATTCAACTGATCTCTATGTGCTTTAATAAGTTTGCATTCGTGCTGATAATACATTTTCGCGAATTCATATAATGCAGTTTCCATTCTGTTTGAGAATTCATTGGGAAACAAAAGTTTGTTTTAAAACACTGACAAAAAATTGTTTTATAAGATCTATGCCGACAAATAGTTAGACCCCGATTTTGGCAATGATTTGTTGGGCACCGGCAGCTGCTATAAGGCTATAATGTTAGAGTTGGGATTATGTCAACACCGGTTTCAAACTTTCATTTTACACATTAGTCATGATTTGATTCTAATGTGATTCTGATTTGAACTCAATTCTTGTGCACCGACAAGTTGCCAAAATGGGGCCCAACTGTAACAGTACTGTAACATTTGTAATCAAAGCTAAAAACATATTCACGACATATGTAAGCAGTAGTTAGATTTCAATTTTTAAGATAAGGTTAGGCTTTATTTGTGAGTACAGATAGAAATCACCTCAAGATATAACCCATTAGTTGCTGAACATCACTGACAGGCAAAACAAATAAAGATTTTGCGTTCAAATCACAGGAACTGCAAAGAAGTGCTGCGCGTTCTGTCACTATTGAGTCGTCTGTATTGTTATTAAAAATCAATTAAAAGTTTTTACAATTAATTAAAAAGAAATTTATGAAAATGTGAGTCAAGACCTGACGGCAATTGAGTGGACGTCTGAATGAGAACTAAAGTGATTCTGGTATTCTTCCACTGCAGAGAACGCCTCAAGTATTCTACTTTTGCGACACATTCCGTCCTCTTTTCATTCCAGTTGATGTCATCCCAGTTGAGGTCATGGAATAGCACACAAACCGACGGAATTTCAAACAAATGCTTTTGAAGCCAAAGAGTCTTGAGAATGCCTTTAGGAATATGCCATTCATAGGACGACTTCTATACAGTAGGTATACATTCATATCATATCATAGCATAACATCATAACTATCAATACCTTCTGTTTTGAAGTCATGAAACTGTATTTATCGCCAAAAAGTTTGAAATAAAGCGGCGGTCGATCTGACTGTCGATTGACTGTAAACGCATTCCAAATGAGGGCATGAATTGCATTATTGGTCGCATTCAGACCTATCAGTCCTATGAACGGCACCGGAATGTACTGCAACTCATTCGGCAGAAGACTATCACTCGGTTCACTTGTCGTCAACTTCGCTGTCATTTCACTCATTCTTTTATTTATTTTTCTGTTCTTTATAACTATTTATTAAACATTTAACGCATTAACAAATACTTTATTTTAATTTATGTCTTAAATAGTTTTTCAAATTATAAAAACTGTATTAAAAGTATCACAAAAATAAGTAAATTCTTGATTAACGCAAACATTAATGAATTGATATCAATATTGATGTAATATATAAACAAAATAAGATCTGATGCCATCTGTTGAACAAATAAGCAATTGTTTAAGTGGTGAATAAGCATAACGTTAAGTATAAAGAAAAAGTGTAAGAAAGCAATGAAAGTGTGTGTATAACAGAGTGAAGAGTGAAGTGTTGGTGTGTTTGCAGTGAAATAGCAATACAAATACAACTGATAGAAAGTTTTAGCGTTAAGGCAGAGCTGACTCTCTCTCTCCACTATAGAAAAGGCCGGTATA
>JAQGCH010001513.1:0-15406 GCA_034699485.1 Nanhermannia elegantula | reverse complement strand
ACTATTGCAGGTATGAAATGCACTGCTATATCATAGCACGACATTTATAATATGATTTAGTGAAATACCGATATCTGCCATAAATTAATGCCTAAAATAAAGTGCTGACCACGAAAGGAAAGTCTTACCAAAAACTTATTTTAACCGATAAATCGTATCCTCAAATATAATTGCAAGAAAAATAGGGGAAATCGATGAGAAAGTGTTGAAAAGAGAATTAGAGTATTAAAGTAATACTTTAAAAGGGCTTAAAAGAAATTATTTTTAGTTATTTGTTATATAAGGACAAAATAAATTCAACACAATTCCCAAAGGATTTAAATATTTATTATTCGTTATACAACCAATTCTTGAGGTGAGTATAATAATAGTTTCAATTTATTCAAAGAATAGCTATAAATCAATTAATGGCTTAAATTTAGTGACTGTGCAGCTTTTGGTTTGAATGCTAAAGAAATGAAAATAAGTATAAGTATTTGGATAAATATTTAAGTTAATAATTCTTTAGATTAGAATACATTACATAGAAATATTGATTTTCTCTTAAAATATCACTATTAAAAGAACACTTAAACTTAATGCAATTCATTTTATTATAAAAATGCTGACTGTTTTAAGTATGTTCTCTCTTCAATTTAAAAATGGCATTATTTTGATCATTACTGCAAATGCAATTTTGTGAGTCAAACTATTTTTTCAATAAAACAATTTTGATTATCAGGTGTTATTTAAATGCAAACGAGACCTCTTTCCTAATCTTATTCATAACATGAGAGTTATGAGGAAACACACTTTCATGGCAACAATGCAATCGATATGTTAAATACTATAGATATGATTTATTATAAAAAGTCGTATTACAAAATCTAATGGCTTTTATTCATATGATTAAAAGTATCTTATTGTCGAATATGCCGATTGATGATTGACTTTTACAGAATATTCCCTTATGAATAGTACTAATTAAAATCCATTTAATGCTCAAGTTAATGAGCTTGGGCAGTAAATCAGTGTCTGTAATTGGCTTACCTTAACCAAAATGTCATTAAAATATAAATAGTGTACAGCATAAGCTAAGCTTGAGCCTAGCTCGTCCCAGCATAAGCTAAGCTTGAGCCTAGCTCGTCCCAGCATAAGCTAAGCTTGAGCCTAGCTCGTCCCAGCCCAAGTTCCGTCATTTCAGGTGTAGCTCAAGTCCATGAGAATTTCAAGCTTAAACTCATTTTAAAAATGAAGCTCAAGCTCACCTAAAATGAGCTTTTAGTTTACATTAAATAAGGTGTACTAACGCACTAAGAAAAGCCATAGTTTTTTAGTATTTTTTTAAAGTGCTTTAAATATCTTAAATTAAGAATAAATAACAGAGGAATTTACAGAAAGTGTACTTGTTTTTGATGTTTAATTGTATAGAATTCTCGTGCAAAGTAATATTTTAATTAATCCATACACACAGAGAAAGGTCTTATTATAGAAAAATTAAAGAATTTGATTGTAAACTATAGAAATATAAGCACATTTAATATCCCAATTTGATGAAAATGTTACTTATGGCGCCGTTCTATTAATTCGTAAGCAAAAAAGGAAAATTTTAGACCCTTATCCCCTCCCTATACCCCCAGACTTTTCGCTGACCCCCTCCCCCACCCAATGCGTACGCACTAATTGAATGGCGCCTATGTCAAGTAAATCTTGAACTCAAGCTCATGAATGACCTGAAACAAAATGAAACCCCAAAATGATTTTTGTAGTGATAACGCTAATATTGATTGAAAACATGAGTAGGTTGTTGTGATATCAATAGTTTTGCTTCAAACGCCTCAAATATTTATCTGCATTCATTCACTGGCATAAAGAGCAAAAAGTCATATAAGACTTATCTTTCAAATTTAGTAATAGATTAAAACTCTATTTTTGATTCAATGGATTTTATTTTTAACTATAATAATGAAAAAACTTTTTTTAAAATCTATTCATTCCACTTGAAAAAGCAGTTTATTAAGGTTTCAGAGATAGTTTAAAATAAATAAACACATTTTTCAATGAACTAACTTATATGGATTCAGTTTCTCATTCGTTGAGTCACAACTTTGAAAAAGTATTTTTTTTAATAATCAGATATTTAATTCATTTTGAATGCAGTGTCATTTCATTTTCATATCACAGCTATTGTACTGAATTTGAATTAATAAAATTCATTTTATAAAACCAAATGATTGGACTACATCTACATTAATAAATATATGAAAAATTATATTATAGTAACAGTGATAACAATCATATTTAGTGAACCTTTCAAATCAATTCATTTGCATATAAATTATTTATTTATAACTCAAACAAAATAATTTTATCGCTTAAGAGCCAATACAGTACTGCATTAATAAAAATTGCATTACAATAGAAATAAAATATCTTATTAATTGTTTATCAGTTCAGATCTGTTATGTCACGTATTACGTAACGTTATTTTTATGAAATAACAGGTCAATCAGTTATAAAAACAATTCTCTTAAGATATCGGGTCCAAAATCATTTCTGCTATGAATTCATCTGCTCTTAAAATAACAAAACTATTACTACAAGATATTGGATCCGAATTGGTTTCTCTTATGAATTGATTTGCATTTAAATAAAATATCAACTATTCGTTACAATATTTAAGTAATTCATAAAATAGTTATCAAAATCAGATCAAAATATTAAAACTAATTAACATAAAATGTTCCCTATTTATAGAGCTCATTAAAGTTCTCTTACACTGAAAGTCTAATTATTACGAAAGAAGCATTAAATGAGTTTCAAATCAATGGTACATAAAATATAAGCTAAATGTAAAAGAGATAAAAGCTTTTTATATTCTTTTCTGTATCCAACTTATTGTGGTTCTGCTATTACTAGTATTATTATTATGATAGTTGTCTATCTTTTTCGTCTGTTAGAAGCTATTCTGTTAACGTTCCTCTCTATTAAAGAAGACATTTGTTAGAAAATTATCAATTGCTGTTATCTGAAAATAATTGCAAGCGTGCACTTTCGTCAGATTTACCAATTAATTACACCAATAATTACTTATACTGTATTCAGAGAAGTAAATACATACTGTTTGCATTTGTCTCTATACTTAAATATAACACATTAGATGAGACATAATCGCAGCCAACTTTTGTCAAAAGTGTTATTTTTTAAATACAGTGTAAGCTTAATTATGTTTCATAAATATTATACAGTAATAACTCAAACTTTTTAGCTTTAACTTTATAAGCAATAAATAAAATAATTTTTAAAATTAAATTCTTGTACTGGTATGAGATATGTGTAAACATGTTAATTATATAAATTCGTTTATGAATTTTTGTTATTTAAAATAACTTATTTCCACACAAAAAACTTAAATTCTTGATATAATTGAAGCATTGTCTGGAAAAAGGGCGTATCTCATAACTCATTTACTAGTGCGAGAAAAACACAAAATAAGTAAATTCTGTGCAGTTTCAAGGCATGCGTTTTAGATTCATAGTTGTTTGTACTGTATTTGCAAAATTAAGTGTCACCTTAATTGTCAAAAACTTTTAATTCTAAAACATATTGATTTTTAAACATAATTAGATTTTATTCTGTTTTTCTTAACTCATGTGAAAAAATTAATTACGCCCTTACTTCAGACAGTACCACAAATGTGTATAACTCACAAATAATTTTTTCCAAAGATTTACCATAAACTTAATTAATACCTTTCAGCACTTATTATTTTAATAAGTTTGGGTTAGTCGTCAAAATTGTTTTTTAAACAAATGAGATGTCAGTTGAGTTGAGGATTGTTATCAGACATAAGGTTCTCTGTTTCTGAAACTTTTCGTCAAACGCTAATTAAATTTTTATTGTGATGCCAAAATTGAATTCTGTTTTTTATAAGAAAATAATAGGATTTGCACTTAAAGTGTTAACGAAATACACCGGATTAACCCTTCATATTAGAATAAGTACTCAGCCGTAAAGTAGTTTTCATTGAGAATAATGTTTTTACTCATGCATAATATCCTGTAAAAGTTCTTTAGCGACTCATATTATGAATTTCCTTCTCATTCTTGAATTAAGTTCCCGTTCGTTTATCAAATTTAGATGAAATTCTGCTTATTTTCAACCAAAATAGTCTTCAATATTTTGAATCAAAAATTTACAAAACAATAAATAAAAATTCTCCATAAAGGAAATTCCATGTATTTATAAAAAATATACACTTTACCCATTTTGCTTATGCTATTTTTTAAACCATTGATACTGTGTATGTTACATTTAAAAACATTGCTTTATTTGCTGAAACAAAGTCTCATAATTCGCTTTTAGTAATTTTCTAAAAAATATACAGTTCAATGTGTTTACTCTCTTCATAGAGCAAACTAATCGGTTTCATTAAAAACAATTGAGCAAATTTTTGAACCGAAACTAATTCAAAATTTTAAATTAAAGCATCGAATTTACTATTCAAGGAATAAGATTTTATTTATTTAAATTAGAAAAAGTATCTTATTTGAAGTCAATTTATAGCATTAAAAATAGATTTGGATTTATAATTAATTGTATGATAGACTATACATTTATTTTTAAATTTTTGAATATATTTCAAAATTATTTAATATCTGTTAAAGGATTAGGTTTTGAATTATCGCTGATTTGCATATGAAAAGAACTTTATCCGAAAGAAATCTTTACTGAAGACAACCAGTACACGATTTAATCATAATAAATAAAAGAATACTGTAATTATTCTGCTCTTTTACTTATTCTTGGATATTGGGTAAACTCTTTTGGATATAAAGAAGTATAAAATGTATACGAAAAGTGCAGCATTGGTTTAGATGTCATTTAGTGCATAAACTGCATTATAAATTGCTCTCAAATTAATTTAAAGAAATTCTTAGCGAAGGGCACATAAATTAATTATTGATTGATTTTAGTATTAACCTGTATTAACAATGTATGAACTATAGGGTCGTCTTCACTGTTGGTAAAGTAGTGATTGAAAATAATAAATTCTTATATCCACTTGCAATTAAAATTTGAACTTTCAAACATTTGCAAATCAATTTTCTATTCTATTCCGATTCTTTCAATGTTATTTCTATTTCACTAATATTCGTTCATTTATATCAATTATGTTTATAAGTATCTCTTTAACCAATTGTTCTATAAATCTTCGAGTGATAAAAGAGTATAATATGCAAAAAAGAATCACTTAAAATACAGAAATTGTTAAACAGATAAGAAAAATTCAAAATAATTGTTAATTATTAAAGAACCTTCAGACATGTTACAGATACATTTTGTATTTAAATTAGATAAGTTTAAAATCATCAAATATTAGTAATTTTCATTGAGTATGGTTTAAAAAAATACTTTGATATAATTTTTAAACCAATTCCATTTCCATTTGATTCCACACTTATGTTCGTTTTCTACTTCCTTTCAATATAAGTGAAGCAAATTTTCAATCAATAATTAGTGAACTTAATGAAATTTTTTTGCTTTACTTTATGACTATTTAAATATATAGCCATAGTATAGGATTTTTTGCATTAAATTATTTATAAAATTAATTATCTTTATGATGCATTAGTTTCTACTTTAGTAATCAATTTAAAATTAATAAATACAGATTGACTTTATTTGAAAAGTCATATCAATATTTGAGCGTAAGTTAAATAATTACAAAATGCTATAAACTTATAATTAAGTTGCATATGAGTTAATCATTTTACCAAAACTTATCAGAGCAAATAATATGCAAATTTTAAGTTTTATATTACACGTTATGTTGTTTTGCATTCTAATACATTAAAGCTCTCATCCTTTTCAACAAAACTATTTCAGCATTTATTTGATACAATGCTAATACAGTATTTTCATTTAAGAGTACATTATTGGGTTCAATAAAAAATTTGAATAGATTTCGCTCATTGTATATAAGTTTTATGGCTCAGTTGTATACCCAAAGGATTGAATAATTATTATTCTTTTAGGATTAAGATTGTTAGAAAGTAATTAAGTGAAGAATTTAACATTAATTGTTATGAAAGTTTAATTTTATAGCTCAGTAAATAAGATCCTCAAGTTTTAAATTTGTCATTGACTTAATTGGCAATCACAAGGATGTCATAAATGTGCAAAAATAGCTATTAGATTTCAAAATTTGTCATATATAGATGATCCTTTACTAAATTTAGATGATTTTCCAAATTTTCGCGCAATTTTTGAAAAGACTATGTTTTATTCAGTACAATCATAATACTCAAAACACTTTAAATCTCTGCTATTGTTCTATTTTATGCTTCTTATTATTCATATTCTTCTATCATTTTATTAACAATTTAAGGTTTTTATGAACAAATAAAATTCAGTTTTTATAGGACTTTAACAAAGGCTTAAATGTAATTATTTTCAACGCAAAAACGTATCAATCATTTTATTTGCTTACCTTTATCTCTTGAGTTTAAATTTGAAATAGGATTCCTTTTATTATTCAATAAGACCAACAGATATTTTGATTTTAATCTTATTTTGGAAAAAATTTAATAAAAGAAGAATTGTTTTCTAAAAACTATTTTTCGTAAATCTTAAATTTAAACTGATTTAAAAGGGAACAAAAAATTCGATATATAATAAAAAGTTGATGAAATTGAAGCTTAACTTGGAGAATAAATAAAACTTTTTTCCAATAAGACTTATGTCAATAAACCAATTCTTGTTTCACATTATAATTCAAGAAAAGTAATAAATAATTTGAAAGTATGCAAACTCTTATAAACTGACATTTCAGTAGTAATACAAACATTATAAGAAACTATTGCCATCGCATATGTTAAATAAGATCATTCCTGACCGGCCTTTCACTTTCAGGCATGCGTTTATAGAGATTTTGTGCTCTAACTTGTTAGTGCTTCTCATATCTAATCTTCCTTTTAGACAAATAGCTTTCTGATACTGAGATTCTGTCAGAGACTCTTTGAATTTGGTTTTGCAACTTTCCAATAAATTTATGAATTTCTATATTGTAAGACTCGATCAGTGCAAATGTTTTCATTCGTGGAATAGAAATAAGATAACGTGTAATACAAGTAAATGTATTGTACAGCTGACCAATAAACTTAGGTTTTTATCACTTCAGTAAACCTGCGGTCATGATGAGAATTGATAAGCTTTTGAGAACTGAATACATTGAACTTTTTTATATGAATATATGAATCAAAATATACTTTTTATCGATTACTCAAATATAACATTTTGTTTTTTTTGAATGTAATTGTTGAGTATTATCATCACTTCTTATAACCTGTTAATTAATTTTATGTTATGTTATATTCCCAATTAATGTCGCGTACAGTTACGTATCATCCCTACACATCACTAGTATTCACTTTTATATACGTATCAGAACTTTAGCTTAACATGGAATTAGAATTTTAGTTTTTGTACAGAATCATATTAATTATTCTTAATGTGTATTCCATAATAAAAACCATAACTTAGAATATGTAAAGTCTTATGTATTTTTACAGTAGATCTTAAGATTTGTTTCGAATGCTAAAGAAATCACTGAATTTTGCATAACTTAAATGACTGGAATGTACCACAATTTTGTAGCCTAAACATAATCAATAGATGAATACAATGATTGATTTTTGCTTCATTTATGCTCAACACTGGTTAAGAACTATCTGTGCAAAAGGCAAAACGATTTAAGTTGTGTTGTCATCACCGGTCATGACTTCCGAAAAGATACAGAGATAAGGGTTTGAGAACTAATTAAATTTAGCACTGAATTCATTGATATAAACATTGATCTAATATTTAAAAAGTTAGCATTTATGATAATGCCAGTCATTATTCATTATCTTTAAGCGACTGTATTATGAAATTTGAATAAAAATTACTTTTTATTGACTAAACAATTAGTTCATTGCCATATCTTATTCATATTTGAATATTTGTGTTTCGTTCCTTACATAACAGGAACATAACATATCATAACAGGAACACAACATATCTTACTTTCAACTGATTGTATGATTAATTATAACACATACTGTAGTATTCCTTTAAGTTTTTATAGTGAAGCAAATAAGATGTGATTCACTGTTTGGAAAAGTTTTTAAATGAGTTTTTGTTATTTTCAAAATGTTAAACTTTTTCGTGTTTTTTCAAAATCAATTTAAAGTCTATTTTTAAACATATTGATATACAAAAAATAAACACATTCTAGAGTTTAACAAAATATTTGACGAGAGGTCAGTTTGAAAATAAAAGATTTAATACGAAAAAGTGAGGTATTAGGAGAAAAAACAGTCTAACCTTAAAATGTATTAAACTTGAAAAACTATAGTTTCTTTTTGTTTCTAATAGTTTTTATACTTATTTTCTACCTGTGCTCTACACTTGAAGTGCTGGCACTCTAAAAAATTGGATAATCTTAGGCTTTTGAATGAAGTTTAGACAAGAATTTATTAAACTCTATTAAATGTGCGATAACTTTATAGTTGTTTGTTGTATTCATACTTAATGATACCCATAGACTCGAAAAAGCCGAGCCTGGGATCAAAACCCAGAGCCTTATCCTGAGCCTAAGGCTCAAAAGCTCAGAGTCTAAGCCTAAGCCTGGATTCTGTAAGCTTCCATAGCTAACAATTATATACATTGGGTAATAATAAATTTGGACGTCACAGTAAAAATCGAAGATATGACAATTTTTTAAATTCCTTAAGACCTACAGTTTTTTTAAGAAAATTTCTGTGGAGCTATTGACCCCTTAACCCAATAGCTGGATAAACCAATCATTATGTACAGAGACTTATAAGAATGTTTTTAACTCGTGTTACGTAACAAAACGAGTATATAGTTTTGTCATTCTCCTCCGCCGCCTCCGCCCCCGCCCCGCCGGTCTTAATTGTTGTAAATTTTTCATTTTTCTTATTATTGAGAATATATCCCATTGTTGAAGAATTCTGAAATTTCATATTATTGATTGATTCAATAATGAATATTATAATATAATGTGTTCAATAATATGAAATTTTTAAAATTTTCGTAAGTTCTCTAAAAATGACAACAATATGCTTTAAATTGTTCACAGCATTGAACCGTCGATTATTTCTTTAGGCTTTTTAACACCATTTAACAATTACAAATATATATTATAATATTAAAATTTAATTGAAATTTTAAGAATACTCTAGAAATATGTTTTGAGAAATTTTTATATTCATTAAGAATTTTTAATATTTAATATTTATTGAATATAAATACAACACGAGTTTCATAATCCTGATTATTACCAATATATAAACATAATTAATAATCAAAAATAAACAAAAGTATAGGTAATATAAAAGTTACAGTTATATGAAATAAGAAACTCAAATTAGGCTAAATATTAAGCCACTGTCAATTCAAGAGAAGATTCACATACAGGGTTTTCAGGCTCAGAAGTATGAGTCTAGAGCCTGAGCTTAGGCTCAACCCTACTGAGCCTGAGCTTAGCGAATCAAGACTCGGAAATCTTAGACTCTGAACCTCGGGCTCAAAACAGGGCTCTTTATCCGAGGCGTAGCCTTAACCTATGGACATCATTATTCATAAAACTAGTAAAAGTTGTTTAAATCTTACTCAAAGTTTTCAATAAACCGGTAGACAATGTTATTAACATTTTATATAAAATAAGTAAAATCTAGATTATGAATAAATAAAATGAGAGATTAGAGCTTGCAAAATGTTTGTAAATTGACTTAATCTGTTTTTAAGCTTATATCAAAATTAATAAATATTATGCTTTCATTAAAAATAATATTAAAGTTAATATTCTATTCAAACTCTCAAAAGCTCTGTTTATTCATCAGAGAATTGAGCACAACTGACAACAAATATTAAATATAGAATTCAATGCATGTTAAATCAGGCATAAATGTCTACTTCAAATAGAAAATAAAGTCGCAGTCCATTTCATTTTTTCAGGAATTATTTTCAAAATTTTCGGTACTATGAAAATATACAAATAGCTTAAAGCAGTGGTTTTCAACCTTTTTAGGCCGCGTACCCCTTTGCAAAAATTTAGTGTACCGCGTACTCCCATCTGAGATAGGGTTAGAATACATATAGAGGGAAAATATGGTCCATCTTTTATTGAAATTAATAAAAAATACAATCAATGTGATGGTTGCGCCTGCTTTTTATCAAAGATAGGGTATGGCATATCATTTATGCACAAAAAATATTTTTCAAATCTGTGACAACACGGTCCCATAACTCCCTCTTAAGCCGCAAAGTAGTAAGTCGGGGTCAAAAAATGTGTTGTCCGCCATTACAGGAATTTTCTCGCGTGCCCCTTGACGAGAGCTCGCGTACCCCAGGTTGAAAACCGCTGGCTTAAAGTTAATTTGAAAATTTAAAGTTTAATACAAATAAAACAGATGAATACAGAATAACCTATAATACCATCTATGAATATCGCAATAAAAACAAGAATCGATAGAATTCCCACAATTTATGAACAGAATATATTTTAGTGCAATAATTTTACTTTCATATGCATGTTATTATTTAGTTATTTAAGATAATATTTTAGAAATTTAGTTATTTTAATAATGTCCTCAATAAATACTACGGAATAGATATAATAAATTCTATGTTTTACTGAATAGAGGCGGAGCCCTTTTGATTGGAATAAAAAAATCTTTAGATCCAAAGTTTGACAACTGTTTTGTTGGCTTAAGAAAATCTCTATTCCGATGAGATCTCAGTTTATATTTATATTTTTTATGATTTTAAGTAATATAAATGCAAATACTTTTATATAGCAGACCGAGAGCTAGTGTTGACTTTAACTTTTGTTAATGGAGTCAACACCGCATAATTCAAAGCCTAATGCAAATAATTTTGATAGACATGCCTTCTATTCATGAAATGAAAATCTTATTCAAAAATGACTTACAATATAAAGCTCTTGTAAAACAGAATTTAAATGAAATTTTTTACATAGAATTCAGATTAAATAGAATGCAGTTTACATTAAATACAAGTCATATTATTCATTGAAAAAATGTTTAATATTCTCTTTTAAACAGATGCTAAGTTTGAATAGAAAATAGTCTCTTGTTATATGATTGGCATTTCGTGATTAACATGCGATCAAATGTTAAAAATTTTATTATTTTTTTCTTAGGTGTTATGTCAACAACACTTATAATTATTAGAATACTTTTCAAATTAATATCTAATTCAATGTTTCAAAACATAATAGAAATGAAATTAATTTTTAAGGCAAACTTTTGCACAACTTTTGCAAATAGTTTTTCGATTTTTATATTCAATCAAAGCAAATGATATTCAAACTTTTATAAACGTAAGTCTAAGAGAATTTCTAAACCTACTGAACGTTGCTTTTAATTAATTTATTTATGAGTATTTTTACCGACGGACTCAACTTAGAAAATGTGGGCTTCATTACGGTTACAGATTCAGGACTCGTCCGCATAGTACGTACTAAGGAAGGGGGAGCAAAATCATACTAAAGCGTACGCATAGGGGGGAGGGGGTACAAGAAAAATGTACGTACATTATTTATGCAAGAAATTAAAAAAACACGTGTTTTCTTTGGCAAATATTTAAAGGTCAAACAATTAAAGGGTAAGTGTTTTTAAAATTTTATTTAATTTGAATTTGGTCACAAATTGGTTCCGTCCGTATATGTTGCTCGCGATGTCGACAAAGATTCGTTCGGTTATTCGGTAATTATTAATAAAATTAGTTTAATTCAATTTCGTCTATAATTTATTCAGAGGGGAGTGGGATTGAGCGAATTTGTACGTACGACTTAGGGGGTATATGAAAGCGTACAGAGATGGGGTAGGGGTATGAAAATGATCCAAAACCTCGTACGTACTATGCGAACGAGCCCTAACGTCTCTAATGTCAGTTACTTCACATTTGTTAACAAAGTATTACATAAGGTGTGGGCCAACTATTAATTACAAATATTATTACCTATTTTTAAAATATTAAATTAAATTTTATTAGTTTGTGGTTTTATTATTGAAAACAAATTTTTTTTAATATTTGAAAATTGCACTCAAATTGTGTCTTAATTTTTGATTTGTTGGTCCGTTAAGTGTGAGCTCTAATGTCATCACAAATACAAAAATGGCTTTAATTGTGTTTTGTTTTCAGTTTTGATTATTATTTTCAATAATTCGTTGATTTATTTGTTAATTGTTTAGACATTAAGTCATTTCATAACAAAACCATTAATAAATTGAATTTGAATTTAATTAAAGAAAAAGTAAAAACTTATTAATTATTAATATAATGGAAAACAGAAATAAAGACACGTTTTGTTTGCAATATTTGAGTGCTTTTGAAGGCATTAAAAGCCAAACAATTGATGTTTTAATAAATAAATACGGATTTGAGACTAAAGAAGAATTATTGGCATTAGATTTGGACAAAGATTTGTCACAAATCAGTGACATTTCATTCGCTCAAAAGTTAATTCTCAGGAAAGCTGTCATTTGTTTAGAAGAAAACAAAAACATTGAAATTCAAGTTTTGGTCAAAAATGAGACAAATATTGAAATGATTTCAATCGAAGACTCAAATGAAGAAAATGAAAACCAAATGAAAGACGTTTTGAATGAAACACAAAATGAAGAAAACATTAGAAGTGAAGCAATGAATGGCTCATCTGTTTTGACGCTAAACTCAATGGTTTATGAATTGACTCAAAGATTATTAAAAGTGGAGAAAGAATTAGAAAAACAGAAAATTATTAATAAATACGAAAATGAGATGAAAAGCAAAGATTCAGTTATTAATGAATTGAAACTAATTATTAAAAGACTTGAAAAACAATTAGAAAATAGTGACACAAATGAAAACCAAAACTCATGTGAAGAACAAAACAGAGATTCAAATAAGACTTTAATTAATAGCGAATCAGAAGAAACTGTTTCACAAATGAGACCAAAAGTTAATTCTCGAAGTCATGGAAATGGTTCACAAGAATTGTTTTCAAAACAACCAAAAGTTAAATATTTGATTGAAAAACAGTTCAAATGTCTGAACAATAAATGCAACAAAAGTTTCATTTCACTGTATTTTATGAAACAACACATGAATTCAATTCATAAAAATCGAAATTCATTTGTCTGTAAAAAGTGTAACAAAACCTTATCATCAAAACAACATTTAACACAACACAAGAAAATACATTCAGGTATTAAACCATTTAAATGTACTCATAATGGGTGCGGTTACAGTGCTTTTCAATCTTCTAATTTGAAAAAACACATGAATTCTGTTCACTTGAAAATGAAACGATTCAAATGCGATCACAACGAATGTCAATACAGTTCTTATCACAAAAGAGATTTTAACAAACATATGATTAGTTGTGAATACAATACTTCACAATCGTCTGCTTCTAAACCACGCAAAAGAACTGATTCAACAAACAATTGAATCAATTGAAAAAAGAGTACATTATTATCAACAAAAGTATTAACAGAAATATAATGACATTTAAATAATTGTCTCAATAGAACAGCTCTACAGTTATGACGATTTGAATCTATGACTCGTTTTGAAGTTTTAATTAAAAGTTTTTTATGAGTAATAACTAATTTTGTGTACAATTATGACAAATAATTTGTTTATAGTTTTTTATAACTAATCACAAGTTTTGATTATAATAACCTTTTATTTGCATTTCTTTATAATTATAACTAAAACTTAATGTCTTTTATATTATCATTACTTTAAATATAATTTTTCGAAATAATATTTGATTTTTAACCAAATTATTTGATTAAAAGTTTTTATAATCTTTGCATAACTTTTGATAATTATAATTGTATTCAAACTTTGATTTGATCGCAATTTTGATTACTTATATTTTGGTTGGTATTTAGATTTAATATAAAAATTATTAAAACATCTGATTCTATTATTTACGCAAAGTATACATAGTATTATTAATCTGTAATTAATTAAATGACAAATAGGGGAGAGACTGGCGCAACGCGCTATGGCTTCGACTCTTGATCGATGGGTCATGAGTTCGAAGCCCAGGCGTAGTTGTTTTCTCTGCTATATGTTGACCACATATTCATTGTTTTGTAACTATCCTATGGCCCGACACGTTCGCCGACACGGTGTTATTTCTGTAAAAATCTCTCATTTTCAACATGGGCTTCAGTGAGATCTCCTCTCATTAGGGAGTTGGCTCATGAAATCGCCAAAACGTTTATTTATTTGAATAATCTATTTATATGAAAAGTATGAAACAAATCATTTGATGATTCACACTATTTCTTAGTTACTTTTTATTATCAATTACTTTATATTATTTATTATAATTTAATTTAATATAAAATATTTGGATTTTAATAATAAATAAAAAATCCAATTTAATTATCTATTTATGCGAACAAAATCTCTATAAAACAGAACAATAATGAAAAAAATCATATCAGATCACAATTGACACCAAATATTGCAATTCTATAAAATCGATAGAATTGTTGTTTTTATCAGCTTTGATATGGTCGTAAATTATTTCTATACAAAAACTATTATACTTTTTCGCCGATTAACAAGTGATTAAAAATATCTGTTTATTAGCAATGAGTCAATACAACAAGTTTTTCAGTGACAAAGTTGTTATAATTACAGGTCAATTAACAAATTTTCTGTATCTCTTTAATTACTGCCAAATAAGTTCACTTAAGATATAAATTTAATAATAATTTGAATATTATGTGAGAATAGGTTCTGCGTCTGGTATCGGACAGACTATTGCTGAAGAGTTCGCAAAATTAAACTCCAAAGTAGTTGTTGTCGATCAAGACTTAGAGAATGCAATCAAAGTTTGCAAACTATTGAAATCCTATTCACCCAATGGTTATACTCCGCTTCAAATAATCGCCGATTTAGCCAATTCTGAAGATAACAACCGTATTGTTGGAGAAACAGTTGCAAAGTTTGGTCGAATCGACGTATTAGTCAATAACGCCGGTATAGAACCCACGCAAAGAAGCGAAAGTCCATCCGCTTTAGAAGTATTCGACAGAATCATTGCAATCAACTTAAGGGCAAGTTTTCAATTATGTAATATTGCTTTCAAACACTTGTCACAAACTAAAGGCTCGATTATTAATATTTCTTCGATTTCTAATTTGAGAACTTCTGTAAGTTTTCAAAAATACGTTTTTAAATAAATACGATTTAAGGAAAATTACTTTATTTAATTGTGTTTTGTCTTAAAAGCCAAACTTCAATACATCTTATAGTATATCAAAGGGTGGAGTCAATGCATTGACTCGTAGTTTAGCAGTTGAGTGGTCTCAGTATGGGATTAGAGTTA
>JAQGCH010001512.1:0-15406 GCA_034699485.1 Nanhermannia elegantula | reverse complement strand
CTCATACGCGCCAACAACATATAGACGAAATACACAGAAAGAATATAAGACAAGATGAAGATGCAAAGCACGTGAATTATAGATCCAAATCTGATCCTAATATTCCAGAATGTAAGTTAATCTACTTGTGTATCACGTTTTTTATTTTAATTCAATTTGAGATAATAGTATTAATTAATATCAGTTCGATATATAAATGTAATTTTTCAATACAATTATTTATAATGATAGTTATAATTCAAACTATATTTTATAAATAAAAATTTTTATTAATCATTTATACAGTCATTTGAAATTAATTTTTATTTATGGTTTAATCTGAAATCAAAAGCCAATATACAGCTCCGTTCAAATCTAAAGTGCAATTTAAAAAAGATATACACTTTCACGTAAAACATTAAACTGAGTCCAATATAATAAAATTATTAAAAACTTAAATGAAAAGTTAACTTTAGATAAGTTTAGTTCAAATATTTTACTTTTAAAAATAAATAAAAATCTTAAGTTGACTTCAAAAATTGAACTTAAGATATTAATCCTATTATGCAGAAGCCAGCTATCTCAATTTAATATGTTTTTCGGATTTTTATAGGATCATGTAATTTAGGTTAGCTTAGGTTAGTTTAGTTTAGTTTAGGTTAGTTTAGGTGTTGTTATAGTCTAAATTCTAATTCAGTTTAGTTCCCGAGACTGAAACATCACTACTATTTCATTTTATTAAATCAAATAAATATTATTCAAAACATAAGTTTATTTTTAATTATATTTATATTAATTAAAATTATTTTTCTAAAATAGATTTTTCACCAGTATTTATATTATTTCAGGTGATCTGCAAATAAATTCAGAATCAATTAAAAATGACACCGAATCGACTCATCCAATAACATTCAAAGAACAAACAAATAGATTTTCTCCAATTGATAACAGGAAGCAAACTATGTTTTTGCATCAATTTATGCAATATTGTACACAATTCTATACAAAACTCAAAGGCCATCGCCAATCACTTAATGAATTGTATCGCACCGCAAATATACCTGTAGAGGTGATGGACAACGCCCTAGAATTTAGTGTTCCTCAAAGTCGAGCGTCAAGTTCTTAAATATAAGTAAGAATTTTGCTTTTCATATATTTTTACTTAAAACTAATTAATTTATATTTAAAGAAATTATAATTAAAACTCGAACTTATACTTAAGACTTAGTACTGTATGAGTAAAAATCCGCTTTTTTCAATTTAAAATTTGATATAAACCCGAATGAAAAGCTTAATATATTAGACAATGTACTAACACAGATATCAATATACAAAGCACTAACACATTAGACTGTAAAGCATGCATTCAATACTTCGCACTAATTATTTGGAATTACTATATCACAAATGTTTTATATATGACAAAAGTGCTCCCAACACAAAAAAGTTTGGAAAACGCTGGTCTATAATATTATATGCTCTATGTCTAACATTTATAGTCAATATACCTGTAAATAGGGATGTTACAAGTGTAATTACAGATTTTTACGCACTTTTTATTACGTAATTTTACATATTTTTACAGGCCCGCGTAAAAATTTGTAAAATACTGTTAAGGTCTTTTCTATCATCAGTTAAACGTTTTTTTCTTAAGGGAAAGAATTCACTAAAAGGATCGCAATAGACTTTTAAATTCAAAATTTGAAAAAATTTTAGCTGTACAGTCGTATTTTAAATTGTAAATTGAAATTATGAGACTCAATCCAATCCTGATGAAATAATAATACTGTATACATACTGACGTCAATATCCATATAATTGATTTTCACGAATAAAAAGGTTTTTAAAGAATTTTGCAATTTTTACAGATTTTTACGTAATATTACGTAAAATTTTCAACCCTAGTTGTACTGTGAATGGGTCCGGGACGATTAGCCGAAACCCAATTTCCCGGAAACAAATGCGGGAAACATTTTCATTTTTTTTGTTAATTAAGAAGGATTTGAATGAAATTAGACTCAAATTATATGTAAGTTAAACCGAGGATTCCAAACATGAAAGAGATTTTTGTCTAATACTAACATATTTTAAGATATTTGACTTCAACAGGTTATTAGCATAGAGATTTTTAAATTTTTGCAAAAATTTCAAAAATTTTTAGTTTTAGACAAAAATCTCTTTCATATTTGGAATCCTCGCTTTAAATTACAGTTTAAATAATTTAATTTAAAATAAAATACAAAAAATCTGATTTTGCAATTAAATAGACAATCTCTTATGCAAATTAAGTTCTATTGAATACCTTATTCCTGTAACTATTGTTCAACTAATTTAAAATTTTATCGTTATATAACATGAAAAGCTTGGGTTCAAACAAAGTGGTGAAGGAAAACATCAAAAATTTATGTTTTGAGTCTAGACATCTAATTGCTAACACTTCAAAGTCATTCTTTATATGTGAACAGTAAATGCTATGAGTTATTTAATAAGTTATTGTTTTTACATTCGGTTGTTTTTTATATATGAAACATAAATACTATGTGTATTCAATAGTTTAAATGCAGAAATTCTTTCTAAATCTGAAACATAATAATGGGCTTGAATTTCACTTAAATAATAAGCTCAATTCAGTTAAATAAAGGAAATGTTTTTAACTTGTTTTTAAAGTCAAAACCTTAAAAAGCAAGTACATTACAAATTAAAATACAAATATTTACCTAATATTAAAAATTGCGGTAATTAGTCGTTAAGTTTTATATATATAGATAGTCCGTATTTTTCAAAATCGTCTGTTTTTCCAAAATAAACTCTATATATTTGAGTTATTTTTAATTCACAGTGTTTTGTGAATTGTCTTATTAGTAGCAAAAGTTAATTTTTTTCTTAAATACTTTTAAGCCTTTTCATACTATACCTACTGATTACTGATTTCGGTCATTTGAAAATTAGAAAATTTGAGGCCAAATTCGGTTAACATAATTGGTTTCAGAACTTTGGTCAAATTCGTTTGCATAAAATATTCGTCGGTTCTCTAACACAATTTTTTTAAAAGAGTTCTGGCGCAAAAAAAATTAAAAATTAATTTCCGGCGAATTTTTTTACCACATATTATTCGAAAATTAATACGAAAAATAAATTATTTTAGCTTTTCATATAACTAAAAAATTGAAAGAATACTTTTTTACTTTCTAATAATTCTTTGAGTTGTACACCATAGTACACCACCACTAAATTTTCCGTTTGAATTCAGGTAAAATTGAACGAACGAAATCAGTGATCCTTAATTATACTTCAATATAAGAATATAGTAATAATATTAAAATTTATGAAATAATAATTATTTTACAGAGGATGGAAATAACTCATCAAGTGAACATATGACAAAAAATGAATCACCGTATGAACAAACACCTGAAAAATATAACAAATTTCTTACTTCTCTGATGGCATTAACAGCAAACCGAAATCGGAATATGAATAATGAAAATTTAATTCAAAATGAGTCGTATCAAATATTAGCAAAACAGGCTTACATTAACGCCTTAACTGTTTGATTCCATGAATAGCATTCAATTAAAGTTAATTAAATTCATAGTAAGTTTTAATTGATTGTATTCTTTTATAAGTTTAAGAATAATATTATTCCAATTTATTAAATACTGAATAAAATTGAAGTCTATGTTATTTAACAGTAAACTGATAATAATCATTCACATATATAAAACTGTACCTGTACTGTATACTGTATTTACAATATTTCAAAGTAAAAACATTGTATTTATTATTATTATTTAATAATTGAATAAAGAATTCATATAATACTAATTTTTTAAAAGTTTTCTTTCTCGTGAGTCTCTAAACTAAATCACATCACTCGATAGATTATATTGAAGGAAAATTAAAAACCCATACCCATTAAAACCTAAAGAGCTTGCAAAAAACTATACCCAATCCCAAACCATGCTTGGTTTGAGTTTTAACTTCAATAAAGGTTAGTTTAAAACAGTATAAAACAATAAAATCATATAATACACAAATAGTTTTATTTGTTAGAAGTTAGAAATAAATAACTATTTGTTAAAATGGATTAAATTAGATTAGAGTTTGTTTAGTTTGAGTCTCCATACCATCGACGAACAGCAAATTTTATGTAACGTTTGAAATGGGAATCAACTGCAGTAACACTGCAAGAGTGTAATAAAGTTTGTTTAATTGTCAGCTTTTTTAATATACCTTTGTTTCTCTTCAGTAATGTTTAATCAAAAATTAAATTTATATGTTTGTGTCAGCTTTTTAATTATGTAATAGTAACTTATATGAGATACTGTTTAAAACAAATATTTCAGCCAATAATCTCTTCAGTCTTATATGTAATGATGTGCATAGGCTCAGCTCAGCCTTTTATCTGAAGAGATTACGAAAAAATTCGCTTTGAATTGACAACAATTTAATATTTATCGTTATTTGAGTTTCTAATTTTTCATATATAACTTGTAAGCTTTAAAATGAACAATGAATCCTAATTCTTAAGTGAATCACAGTCGACAAACAATAATAATAATAAATTTCAAATAATAACATATAATGTTCCCAAATTTCGAATAATTTGCGCAAATTTTAGTAAAAATTTAAAAGGAAATGCCTAAAATCCATAGAGGTCTCCTTTCAACAGTCATTATTTTAAATATTAAACAAATTAATAGTGAAATAATAGAAAATAAATGTGTTGTAAATAAAGCTTCAAATAAAAGCTTCAAAGCCTTAAATAAAATACAAACCAACAGAATTGGCTTAAAGTTAACTATGATTACAATTGGTCGCCAAATATCTAGAGTCCGGTCCAAGCCATCGATAGGTATAGGTATTTATAATAATGTGTTTAATATTTTGGATACGATTTAAACCTAATTCTTGCCCTGAAATAAATTTTGAAGCAAGAAAAAAATAGAATTCGGTGAATGTCTAGTGTTTGTCAATCTCTATGTGTGTATTTTGGACTATATTTTTAATTAAATTTACATTCAAATTCGATCTAAGGGGGCCACAGAACAAAAAAGCTTGAAAATCAATGATATAAAGTACTATAATAGCATGTGTTTATCAATAGTTTGCAATAAAGTATTTGAAAAATTCAAATAATTGAAGTTTTTTAATGTTCTATCATAGAAAAAACAATTTAAATGACTTTAAAGATTTGAATTCTATAGAATAAACCTATGAAACAGATAAAAATTGTCAAATAATTTCAAACAAATACTCAAATAAATAGAACTTTTTCCTTAAATAAATACTCAAATAATTTGGGAGTCTGTGATTATTATTTAGATGATATTGATCTAACTTGAATCTTGGATATAATATATATGCAGAAGATAGAACTAAATTACGTAAAGATTTGCATTTTTATAACTTAAATAATATTTTTCTAAAGTTATTTATTTAGTAAATCTCTAAATAAATTTAAAGTTTAGCCGTTTTCTAAAACTTTGAAATCCTTAGACGAATGTTCAACAATATTCTCATAAACAATATGGTTATGAACTTAAACCTATTAAGTTTGGTATAAAATCCTCTTAAACATTCTCGCCATTGAAAAGATTTCCGAGTTATGGCATTTCATATACTGGGCTCACATTTCTTGTTTCGATTCACAATTATATGCATCTAAAATAGAAACGTGAACAACAGGATAAGTCTTGCAATCAAATAATTAACAGAAAACAAAAATTGTTACTTCTTTGGCAGATATTCATCAATAAATATTTCTATTAATGAAGAGAAAGTAAAAGTTTTTAATTAAAAATATTCTTTATTTGAGTCCAGATTAAGTACATGAGTGTCTATATTTTTAAAAATATGTTAACTCTTAGCGTTCTTTTTAATAATTAATTTTTATAAAGAGATTTTATGATTTTAATAATATGTAATAAAGCAATACTTATAATATTGTAGTCAAATAGCGTTCATTTAGTTATCAATTGAGTACAATTGAGTTTTGCGTTAATTTATAAATTATTATATTTATTGATAACTCTATTAAAGAGGACTTTTCAGACTGAGAGTTAAAAACATAATGAATTATAATAAAAAATATAAGTTATACATAAAGTTATATAATACTATTTTCCTAAAACTATTAAAGAGAGAGACAATTATTATTTATATTTGCTGTAGTTTCACTACAATATCATTCGCTTTACTCTGTAATTAAATAAAATTTAATTTTGATCTTAAAATTTAAATTACTTGATATTTAAACAAATAATTTGTGAAATTGTTATGCATTTAGTATAACTTATAAGACTGCTATCGCAGATCAAATATGATAAAAAAGAGCACAATTGATATTAAAGACAAAAGTTTTTAAAAATTTAATTTAAAAACCTGCTACTGGTATATACAAATAGATACATTTGATTTTGGTTTATGTGGCTATTTATTAATTAATACATATATTAATACATACATACATACATACAATACATATATATTGATAACTAGCCTTAGTCAAGGCTCAAGCGTCCAATTTAATTTATTTGTTTTAAAAAATCATACTTCATAGGTCTCCCATTAATATTCTTAAGTATAGTAAAAGAACTGATTAAATTTCAATATCTAGAGGAATTTTATAAAAATTTATTAAATATGAGCATTTCTCTCAACAAACTAATGTTTCGGAATATATTTTGTAACATAAAATTATGAGAACAAAAGTAAATTAGTTTTAATAAGTTTCGAAATAAGTTTAGAGAAAAAATATTTAAACCCGAAATTGAGCAGAAAGTAAAGTGTGTTTGATTGGGAACAAACTAAAAATTATTACCAGTAGCATAAACTTGAATAAAGGCGTAACACTCTTAGTAGGTGTGGTTTATTTAACTTTTTGTATTGAACTGTATACTTGAGTAGCAAACTCTCTACAGCTTATCGATACAGTTGTTCTGCGCTGGTATACCATTCTTCAGACAGCTCTCTAAACAGTTTATCACTTTCTCTACAAAATCGTATTATTCGTATTTGATTTGTATAAGATATGTTTGAAAAACTGTAAGAGTTGAGAGAATAAGACGTTTTCAGTTATTAATATAATAAACACTAATAACTTATCTCAAACGACACGAGAGATAGAGATAAAAACTTTAATTCTTTCAGAACTGTTTAATTAATTTCCGAGAGAGTGTCAGTCAATATTACCAAAAAAGTAGTTTCCATTGGAAATCAATTATAATTTGGTGATTATTAAAAGATTTTTATTATTAAAAGACTTACTATTAATATAAAATCAAACTTTTCCAAACATTAATGGGTAGTGATATCAATTTGACTGCCACACAAGTTATAGCCTCACAAAAGAATACATCTTTTTCTGAATCTAAGAATATTATACCACTAATGCCCAGGTCTCCGAAATGTGCAAAGTGTCAAAATCATGGCATTTCAACTCCACTCAAAGGTATGGATTGCATGCATGTATGTATGGCATGTATGTATGGTATGGATATATCAATCATGCATTTTAAACAAACTTTGCTTTTCAGCACAAATATCTTTAAATCTATCAAAATATTAGAGAAATCATTTCAAAAAATCATTCTGTAATAAAGTTAGGTATAATTATAAACAAATTTTTTATAAGTAATTTTATAAAAGAGATGATTCTTTTATTTAATAAAATATGACCTGTAATAGCATTTTATTAAATAAAAATCTGTATGCAATTGAATGCAATTATATTAAGTTAAAAGTATTATTGAAGTGAAATTCTGTTGAAATAATTTTTATTCCAAACCAATTTGAAATTCAATGAAATAAAAGAATTTTAGATTATATTTAGAATTATTTTCTTTATAATTAAAGGTCATAAAAGAAAATGTCGGTGGAAAGACTGTGATTGTGGGAAATGTAACTTGTCTAATGAGAGAAGGAGAATAATGGCAGCTCAAGTGGCACTTCGAAGGCAGCATCAACAGGAAGAAGCCTCATGTAAGTGTCTTATTTATATTTCCTCATAATTTGTAAATTTTATTCAACACTTTTATGATTAAAATAATATTTGAAAAAATTGTGTCAATCTGTCTGTCTGTCTGTGTGTGTCTGTGTGTGTGTGTGTGTGTGTGTGTGTGTCTGTGTGTGTCTGTGTGTGTCTGTCTGTCTGTCTGTTCCGCAATAATGTAAAATATATAGTGGATTAATGCAATTTAAAAATTTAGAATAAGCTTGAAATTAAAAATTTGCGTATCAATCGAACCCACTCGCATAGGTAATCCCAATAGGCTCGAAACCTAAGGACTTAGGCTCTGCACTCATTTCAATCAAATCCTATATTTTATTCCTGAGTTTTTCGTATATTTAATAAAATTTCCTATATTGCACGGGTTAATATCAGAGTTATATTTAATTTATTAAGTTGCATAGCAACGGGCCCCGCTAGTTAAATATAAAATAGAATTTTACCAAGCACATAAAGTACCGAAATATGCATAAAAATTTGATTAACGTCATTTGATCGCCGCTATTTGGTCGCCAATAAGAAAATATTATCAAAAATTGATAGCGGTAAAATTAAAATTTCTTTATTGAAATTTATAAAATATCTCAGTTAATGCAACTAAACTAACCTAAACTAAAACAACTTTATTATAATTTTTGCACAATCTATTTTAGATATTCTTTTCTTATTGGCGATCAAATGACACTATATCGACTAATTTTAATTTTATATGCACCTGATATGCACTACCGTAACCAACTTGTTTTGTTAGGGTGCTAAATTCTAAAATTTAATGTTAAGATCAAGATTTATTGAATAAAACATTTTAAATAATATATTTAGTATTTTTAATATCAGATTTATCTAATTTTATTGATATAGTAGTTAAAATTTCAACTGAAATAAGGTAATTTAAAAGCTTTAGAGGGGGCTATAGCCCCCATGCCCCTCCTCTGGATAGGGCTGTAGTTATAAGTTAAATAACTAGAGGTACTCTATTATGCTCTCAATGGAGATCCAATTTAAGCATTACATGGTATGTGAACAGTGTCCTTACAGTTCGGGCAAAGTAGTTGATGTCAATCGGTCTGAAAAACGCTATAAGCGCAGCGCGATTTCGCTAAAATAATATTTTTGAAATTATTTTTTCCAGACAAATTTTTAATTTAATTTCAAAATTAATTTTGATATTTTAATGCTTTTATAGATAAAATGTTAAAATTACAAAAATAATTATGTAGTGAAGAAAGTTGTTATTTGTTTTATTGATATCACCCAATGTTTTTTGCCTTAATTATAAAACTACTCAAAAGAGTTATTCAAAAAATTTTAAAACTAAGTTAATATAAAAGAATAAATGTATACATAATTCTCTGTATTATAGGTTCCTCGACAATCCATACAAACACCTCAAATAACAATATAATAACAGAAAATATCAGTAACAACACTAATAATTACAGTAATAAGAGAGCAAAAACTGTTGACTACAGCCTCGAGAATAAGCGCCAATTATTAAATTCGTATCGTATTATTCGCGATATTTTGGCCAATTATTCAGCAGAAGACATCGCCAGCTCAGCAATAATAGCTCTGCTTAAAGATAAGATGGATTTGAACAGTGCTCTCCTCTCTATTATCGAAGGTATAGTTAGGAAGTAATGCTGTGACTTGTTCTTAATTTTGCGAAACAAACCAAACTGAAGCCAATCCTAACTAAACCGACCCAAACCCAAATGTTTTTATCAAAACCTAACCCAAACCGAACCAAATCAGGAATTGTTACCGTCTTTCCTCCAAATGTTGGGACAAAATTAATGCACTTCTGATGTAAACCATTGGTTTATTTCTATTATATCTTTGGAAAGCAAGCAATTGATTACTTTTATGAGTAATTTTTAAGTATTTAAAAAAATTTTCACAAAAAACAGAACCAAATAAAAATGAAATAGTTGTGTAACCAAACTATGAAATTTTTAACAGAACTGAAACCAGAACCAGACCAAATATTCGCAACATTGTTAGAAAACATACAAACTTTTAGCACTATTTAAAAAACTGATTTGACTTTAAACAAATGAAATCTCAAATTTAATTTAAAACTCATTCAATTTAAGCCTCGAATCAATTCTCGGCAATGAGTCAGATGTCTCCGACCCCACCCGACAGTAAAAATATGAATACAAGTAATGATTCTTCACCTGAGACACCAGTGAGACCTTCTGGTATATTTCAGCCATGGCTGGCAACATATATAGAGCTGGCATCACATCAGCCAAGTTGTACATCACATCTTTCGCCGCAAATGAGCTTTAATTGTCGTTCGGGTGGACATTACATGTCAAATACACCACAATTAAAACCTCCCGAATGGTCAACACCTGCATGGGCTCATAATTTGATGACCACTAATAATGAACCAATATCTTTAGTCAGACGCAGTTCGGCTTTAAAAAAGGCCTCAATGAGGACAATCTCTGAGTCAAGGTCTGTAACGCCTGTCGGACAATAAATTTTGAATAATGTCATGAATTGTCATAATTAATAGTTATTATAATTATGAATAAAATACAAAAATAGTTAACGTTAGCGAACACTGAGTACAGTAAATGCTATTTATTGTTATTAATAAAATAATTAATAATTTTTATTAACTTTATTAATATATCTGACTTAAGGCTCAGTTATAATATTGTATTGAATTGTAATTGTCAGTACATTAATGGTTATATTATAAATTGGATCATTAGTTCTAATGTTAATTTTGTTATATATTATGTTGATATCGAAACAGTGATGCACACGCTCGGCGCTCGCGCTCGGAAGAAAAAAGGTGAGTCCAATCGAAGTTCGTGCTCGGGGTAAATGAAAAGCTCGGCGATCGGTATTTTGAGACGAGCGAGCGCCGGGCGTCAAATTAATTAAGTTTATAAGTTGCAATTTTTTTACTTACAACTTTCATTAATTGACAAAGTTCATTTTATTTGAGCTATAACTTTATCTGTGCTGTGTATACATCCTATAAATATTGCTATAATACTGTACGTGACGACACGTACCGTTTTCAGCTGCAATTTTCATAATTCGGACTCAGTTCAGACTATGTTTAAAAAATTTAATTCTTTATAAAAAAAAATTTCGTCTGGTCTTTAAGCCTCTTTGATTTTTAAGCTGACCAAAAAATGTCAATGATTGAACTCTATAATATGGTGTAAGGGGTCGTCCTTTAAGTACGTAAGCAGTCATATCGTGAGGGGGGTTAAGCAAAAGCGTACAAACTCGTATTCTCCTATATGTTTAACATTAAGTCACGTGAGAAAATGCGTACACAGAGAGAAGGGGGTCTAGGAATTGAAATTTTTTTGCGTACGTACTTAAAGGACGACCCCTAACCTAATTAATAATGAAATACACTAACAATTGCACAAGTGTTTAGCAAATACTTTTTATTTTCTAAAAAGCAACGCAAACGTTCAAAAGGTTCTATATAAACCTAAAAGTTTTGCGAAAGTGTTTTCTATAATACAGAACAATTTATAAATATGTACAAAAATTAACATTTTCTAAAAATTGAAGCTTTTTTATATTAAGAACATTTTAATGTTTAAAAAATAATGTTTTAAGCCGAGCTTGCGTTCGGGGCCAGACGCTCGAGCGTTTAGCATCACTGCAGATAAACTATAATTAGAAATCTATAACAAAATTAATAATTAACTAAAAGCACTATTTATAAATAAATGGAATTCCAATTAATTATAGACTAAAGTATAATATATTTGTAATATAAATATAATATATTTATGAAATTAATTAACGCATCAACCAAAAA
This sequence comes from Nanhermannia elegantula, assembly GCA_034699485.1. Lineage (NCBI taxonomy): Eukaryota > Metazoa > Arthropoda > Arachnida > Sarcoptiformes > Nanhermanniidae > Nanhermannia > Nanhermannia elegantula. Next base: position 3,608 of record JAQGCH010001512.1, on the reverse strand, counting down.
ATGATCTGAAATTCGATGAAGTAAGTTTATTCAAATTATACTATACTATAAGTTATTTATTAATTTATTACAAATTTCAGAGATTTAAACTCTACTTTTGAGCTTTTTGAGTAATTAATATATGTTTAGCATAAGGAATTCAAATTTAAGTGAAATATCAAGTGTATATCAATACTCATTTTTAATTTTGAATATTAGACAATTTTTCGGTTAAAGAATAATAACTAGTTTTTTCTTGAAACAAAAAAAATCCAAATAATATTTAATAAAACTTGTTAATTGATCAAACATTAAATAATTATATTCTACGGATTTCTTGTAACGGAAATTTATGAGTTGCGAAGCAATGGGCGCTCTCGTTAATTAATTAATAATTGCTAATTATCTATAAAAATATTGTTGAATAGAATATATATGATTATTGAGCGCAAAAATCGAGTTCACTCACTGAGCACTCACTCACTGAGCACTCACTCACTTAACAGTTAGAAAAAGAGAAAACTAAGAGACTTCTCGATCATTGTATACTTAGGATTGAGAATTTTACATAAATATCTTTTTGCGGTGTAATTTTACGTAATATTACGTAAATATCTTTAAAAAAGTGTAAACTTATGTAAAAATCTTTTTGCTCAAGAAAATGAATTATATGGATATGAACGTCACATTTTTGATCACCAGAATTGGATTGAGTCTCATAATTTCAATTTTACGAATTAAAATTCAGGCCAAATACCCGAAAAATTTTCTCGTAATGTATAATACATGTACTAGTGTTATTTAAATTATAGGTTTAAAATAAAGGTATTCAAAATTCAAATTTGAATCTTCAATTTTAATATATTTGATGAATTAAATTGAGAGTTCATTAAATATTTATATGAATATTGAAATCAGCAGGCGCTCAATGTATTAACTTATACACAAATCTATACATAGTTATTGATTTCTTATATTAACTGAAACTTATATTCATATCCCACTCACAAAGATATTATAAGAGATTTTGGAAATACCAATGTTTTGAGTTGAGAACTTGTGTAAATTGATATAAAGTATATCTCTATATTGACTCATTCATAGGCTTTAGGTTTTTCAGTTAACTCTTTTATGTATTTTTAAAGCAAAAGCACTAAAGATTGATATTTGAATCTATAACTATTGTAAGAAATTTATATACAGCTAAAGTAATTATAAACTACTGTATATTTTGAAAGCTTGAAACAGAATTGAAGGAAGGAGTTTTGAAAATGCGCAGTTGTGCAGCATTTCTATTCAGTTCTTTCATATATATTCACAATTTGTGAATCAGACCATCAGAAGAGCTTTGAATGAGGAAAAGATTTAAGCTTTTAATTTGAAACTAATTCTATTATCAAAATAATATAGTTTTCTTCAATTTAAGACAAATTATTGTTTAACAAAAAGATTTATTCAGAAAGCTTATAAACAATGTTACCAAAAAAAGAGCGTAATCCCGAGTGTGCCCGATGTCATAATCATGGAGAACATGTCCCTTTGAGGGGTCACAAAAATTTGTGCCCACAAAGGTTTTGTAAATGTAAAAATTGTGATCTTGTGGGACAGCGAAAAAAAGTGATTTTAGAAGAACGGAAACTAAAAAATGCAAAACACATAACACAATTGGGAGAAAATAATTTAAGTAAGTTTTTATATTTAATATAAGGTTAAGCTTTTAATAAGATTTTTTTCCAAATTTTAGTTTAAAAATTGTATTTATATATAGGTTAAAGATATTATAGTCTGTCAATTAAAAAATTAATTATAATTAATTACATAATAATTTTATTTCCAGCAAACACACAAAATATGAACCAAACTGTCCAACAATATAGTTCTGAATTTAAAAAACTTCTCAATTCAAGTATGACATCCTCTTATCCTGTTCTGACTCTTCTGAAGGCATTGATTAGATTTCCGCGTAATGGCATTTCGTATACTGGTGTTAATCTCAATTCACAATTATATAAATCTATTAAAAACACAAATATCAAGATAAATGAGTCTTTGAAACGATTACAATTAAATACTTTACAGAAAAGAAAAACTGTAATTAATTTTGATAAAATTACATCAATAAATAATTCTTATAATGAAGACAGCCGTCAATCAATTCCTTTGAATGAGGAGAAACGTAAAAGTTTTTTAATCAAAGATATTCTTAATTTGAGTCCTAATAATGGTTTGGCACAATCGAAAGTTGGGAGATCCAGGTATCCGACATGCGCTAAGTGTAAAAACCATGGCATTACAAGTCAGGTCAAAGGTATAGATATACTCTATAATTCGTGCATTTTATACAAACTTTGCTTTTGTTCAAAAAATATCTTTAAACCAATTAAAATATTAGAAAAATCATTTAATTAATTATACTGTTATAAGCAGGGTTCGCCAAGGTGGTGTGTTGAAGGTTTTATACCCCCCCTAGAATTTCAAAATTTTTCTTATTTACACCCCCTGACGCGAAGGGGCTTGGCGAACCCTGGTTATAGGTAATGATGTCCAGTCCATAGGTTTAGGTTGAGCCTAAGCTCCAGTCTAGGCTCGCGGGCCCTTTTGAGCCTGAGGCTTAGGCTCAGGCTCTAAGGTTTTCCAACCTAAGCTCGTAAGGCTCATTCTGAGCCTAGGCGCAAGCTCGAAAGTTTTCATAAATTCACAGTAGCTTAATATTGTACATTAATTGAATTTATTATTACATAAATTGTAACATTTATATGTTATTACCTGTACTTTTATTTATCTTTGAGTATTATTTATATATAGATGAGGACTTGCAAAACCGCGACCCGAGAATTAAAGTTCAGATAATTGGTTTAATTAGTTTATTGAATCGGATAATTGTAGTTTACATTGTACTCATAGTAAATCAATTTTAGATTTATTTTGAATCACAATTTGTTTGAGACATTGTTTTATTTATTTATTTGTAAAAAAACTTCTTATATAATAGACAAATAAAAACAAAGCGTTTAATATCAAACTTTCGGTTTATACGAAAATATGTGCATATAATGATGTAATGCGGACACATTATAAGCATTCTTTAACATTAATCACCTAAAGAAAGTCAGTCAACCCGAAAAAACTGGACTTTTTTCTCCAGTCCGACCCGATCGAGCACGACCAGAGCCAGATGAACAGATCTAATGTATAGGTTATGTAGAAATTGTGATAGAATGGGTCACTTTCATACCTAAAGTACTAATAATTAATAGTTTAATAGCCCTGACCTAAACCTAAACCTAAACCTAAACCTAAACCTATGCATACTGTATGACTGAATCAAATTATGTTAAGTCAAAAGTGTTTTTCAAGTGATAGTTCTACTGATATTTAAACCATTTTTACTCTAAATCAATTTGAAAGAGAATAAAAAATCAAAAATTTTATGTAACAAAAAATAGGTGACATTAAGTTTACAATTATTTTATTTATAATTAAAGGTCATAAAAGAAAATGTCTGTGGAAAGACTGTCTTTGTGAGAAATGTAAATTGACTGATAAGAAGAAGAAAATAATGGCAGCACAGGTGGCACTTCGAAGACAGCAGCAACAGGATGAAGAGTTAGGCTTCACTCATAATATTC
>JAQGCH010001511.1:0-15410 GCA_034699485.1 Nanhermannia elegantula | reverse complement strand
TTTCAAATTTTCTCAATGTTTTCTTAACAATACAATAGAAATATATAATATATCAGTAATTTTCTCCAATTTATAATAATAATAATAATCTTTATTATGGTTAACTCTATCAACATACATACAGTTGTTCTCCCTTGAGAACCATACATATAATTCTAAATTTATGTTTAAAATATTTAAAGCAAATTAAAATGATTTAAAAAATTACATTTAAAATCGAATAAATTTTGACTATTTTTGATTTCAAAAGGAATATGATTTCATGTTTTTACGCCCTTATAAAAAATATTATTTGTAAGAAAATCACATTTGGCATTTGGAATCACTCTTTTAAGTGATTAGAAAAGTGCTTTAGAAATTCGAGATACTATTAAAATCCTTAATGCAGGGGAACAACCAAACAATTGCAAATGAGAGAATACTAGCATCCGCTAATAGTTTTATTAATCGTTGATAGTTTTTTCATAAACCACATTTTTCTACAATTTCTCTTTTGCCCTAAACCTTCGGCAAATAAGAAATGAGTGCCGATCACGAAATAAAGAGAAAGATTAAAATTAGTTCATATTGAAATTTCGCTAAATCTTAATTTCCTGGCTTTAACACATTCTCCCTCATTTACGAAAAATTACCGGTAAATATATTTATAACAAAAAGAACAATTAGTGGTGAGCCTGAAATTTTATTTAAGATAATTTTTGGATTTAAGTAAATTAATTTGAGGAACATAATATTTTAATTAGAAATCAATCTAAATTTTTGAATAATTTATGACTAAAATTCTTTGATTTAATGGTGAAATTAAGGCGACCACATTTTAAGCTTTTAAACATTTCACATGTACACCTTCTCATCAATTGCGGTTAGAGTGAGTGATAAGTAGGAAGGCTCGGGTAGCCTTGCTAAACTCAATTGAATTTTCATGTTTGATGCTCTGCTTTTATAAATTTAAGAGATTTGAGCTCAAAAAGCATGTTTGAGTACTCATTTTTGAATACTTTGGTTTATAATGATAACAATTTCAAAATTTTTACTATCTTGATAAATAATAAGACTGTTCAAATAAATTGTTTAGTAACATTGTGAAAAAGTTTTCCACAAACTCTAGTTTTCTTAACAAAAAAATTTAGTTAAAATTGATTAGAACTTAATGTTTAGGTCCATAAAATAGCTAAAAACCTTCGTTTTACTGTAGGTTTTGGCAGACTATGTCACCCAGTACACTATGTTGTGAATATATGAATTATCGTATATTTATATACAATAAAAAATTTATTTTTAGCGAATTTAATGTCTAATTTGTAAATATAAGTCAATTCATAAAATTATTATACTCTATTGATATATATAATTAGTTACTCCATATACCTCCAAGCTCGTATTCTGCTGCAATTTTAAATAATTTCGATTTTTAACATTTTATTGAATTAATTTTCTATAACTTTAATATATTTAACTCTATAATTGATTTAAATTACTTGAATTTAGAAAAATCAGATCCATCAACGCAAATCTGTAAATCTATGTAATGCGTTTAGAAATAGAAATGAATAAGAAGATATATAATTAAAATTAAGAATAATGTTTGGCTCTTCAGCCTAAAAACGAGCACAGGCGTGGTATATAATATAGAACATTAATAGAACAAAACAGACCACCGGTAACCTCTATTTTGCATTTTAAATATAAAGCGATAAAACAAAGCAATTTTATGTAAGAGACTTTTTTGACACTCTATGCTTAATAATATCTTTGAAATAGTGAAGGAAAGTTGAAACCCAAACCCAAGAATCTTGGGTATGGGTATAGTTTTATGAAAACTCGTTGGGTTTGGGTGGGTATGGGTTTGAAATTTCCTAACTTTTCTTTCACTACTTTGAAATTAAAGTATAATGTTTTTGATAGGCTGATGGTCACCGATGCCATATGTTATTAATTATTTATAAAATAGCTTTTCAATTTATAAAATTTGCTATTAATAGAGCGTTCCTTTTTAAATAAATCAATATTTTTGTCAGTAACTGAAATCTTATTAAAACTTATAATATGCACCAATCATATAATAAGGTCGCTTTTAGTAAAATAAATGAATATAAATTAATATTTGGAAAGTTAGTAAATATTTCACTATTAATTTAACATTTAATACTCTAATTAAGTGTATTCCTATTGTCAAAAAATTGTCTCAGAAAACCAATGAGTTTTGACGTTCCTCGACATAAATTTATATGTGCCTTTATTCTTGCTTATCCTTTGCTTACCTGAAAATGCAACTGTTCGTTGCATTTTTTTGTTTTAATTATATTAAATAAATATTGGTTTCACTTTTAATTAAGTAAAATTGATTACGATTATTGTTTTAAAAAGAATTGCTACACTTCTTATCTTAATAAAGTATTCTTTATTAAATGATTATCAAATAGATGTTTTTCCACAGACAAATGTTATAACCAACTGAAAAATTAAACTTTGAAAAATAATTATTACTTTTAATCTGCAACCAAATATTGTAAATAAAAACTGTAAAAATTTGTTACTTTAATTATTGCAAACTATAATGGACAGTAACAGACTGCAACTAATTAAATGAATATATTTCTTTTTACGCATAACATTCGTTTGTACAAAACATTAATCAAATAGAAGAATTCAATTGTCTTCAACATCAAAATGATTTCTTTTATTAACTTAAAAAATAATGACAATAGCACTTATAATAGCCTAAAAGTTAGCCGTTAAGCCTAATGGCTTGGCATTTATGCACTATTCCAAAGGCTATGACAGAGGATAGATTTTTATAACAAGAAAGTGAATTAAAAACATTAACACTAAACTAAATTAGTTAATAAAAGTATGTTTAAATTCGTTCACAACTTGATTGTTAATAACTTAAGTTTACAGATTAGTTGATCAGTACATCGATCTCTATGTTTTTATAACTAATTTTTATTGCGAATAATTGAATGCATTTTTATTAAAAACACATCAAAATTTCACTAAAATAAATCAGATAAATGTTTTATTTTATTTTAATTCAAATAATTTAATGTAATATTTTAATATACTTTTATAAGTACTTAAAATAATGATTTAATAAGATGTTTGGGTATCATTTTCTATGTACATATAACCTACATTTAAAATTTAACATGTTAGAATCAGAATTAAAATCTCAATGATCTGATTTTTAGCATTTCATTTTATGTATCATTTTTCTATAAATAGAAAACGTAAACCTACTGAACGGTATGGCATCCGAGAAATTGGGATAAAATGCAACAGACGGTATTTAATCATGAGTTTAAGTTTACTGACAAAATCTATTTGGTGTCTTGCTTCTTAAGGGATGACTCGACCTTCTAGTCTTAAAAGGTTACTAAATATGCAGGTGTTTTAAGTTATTACTCAAAGCTTGGATTGAAGATGAAATTTTGTATTATTTTATTTATAACTGTGCTGTATTTTTTGCAATTACTGCTATCAGTTCTTAATCATATTAAAAATTTAAAACTAAATCCTTGGTGACCTCTTTCATATATATCAGTCTTACAGTCTTCTCACTTTTCAGCGATATCAAAATCTAACACAAATTAAAATTGTCAATTTATGGAAAAGATTTTGATCGATCTTCACCAGAAGACTAGTTCATCACAATTTAATCTAAATTGCATTAATATTATTAAACTATATGTACAGTACTGTATTATCATTTAAATATTCTTTCAATTGAAAATTTTTTATATATCATTTATGGAGTCTAAATATTTTTTTATTTCAATCTTTCATTTATAAATTTTTGTGAATTTAATAGATTTTTTTTACTATATCAATAAATTAACATATTTATAGATTTAACTTAATTCTAAATAGTTGACTATATCAACGATTGCAATGAACTACATATAAGTTCTAAAGTTGTAATTTTAAATTTTTCTAATTTAATTTCTGAATACAGTATTGTTATAAAATTTATGGTATATTTTTGTTGCCAGATTTTGAGAGACTCTTTCCTGGACACTTTAAGGACAATAGTTTTATTCCATTCAAGATGTCTTAGGCGCCATTCAATTAGTACGTACGCATTGGGTGGGGGAGGGGGTCAGCGAAAATTCTTCAATTGCGTACGAATGCGTACACATTGAGGGGGAGAGGTGGGTTTGGAAATATCCATACGCAATTTTCTTATTGAAAATTTAAATAATCCCTGATTACAAAAGCCTAATATGACCAACGACACGACCAATATAATCACCGATGTCACTATTAGCACCAATAAGACCATTACTGGCACCAACGCACAAAGTAATTTGATGAAGTTTTATCCGATTATTTTGAGAGGGGGTATGAGCGAAATGCGTACGTACATAGGGAGTTGGCATATGGAAGCGTACGGTTGCGTATAGGGAGGGGTAGGGTCTAGAATTTTCTATTTTTGCGTACGTACTAATGGACGACACCTTATTAAATATAAAAATAGATGTGGAATAAGCACAAAGTATTTATACATATTTTCAATGAAAGGTCTGTTTATTTTATTTCCGCTTCTTATATGTTTTCAATTAAATACCTGTAATTTTAATTTAAATCACAGTCTCACAGTCAGTATGTTATAACTGATAAGACTTGTAAAATATATAAAAAATGAAGTTTGATAAATATGAAATTCCTGATAGGAGAGCTCTCTTCAGTCTTTCCGGTCTGAAATGGTAATACAGTACTGTCTTATCAGAGCTGTGTTACAGAGCACATCATAAATGTTTACAAGACATGCAACTTTAATAATATTTTAGTTTAAATTAACAATTTATTCAAAGTTTTTCAGCATTTTCAAAGTTATAACAATCGAACTAATCTATAATTTAAAAATAAAATTGTCTTACTGTGTGCCTCTATTCCGCAAAAGTGTTATTAAACTTAAAAAATGAGATTTTTATACTTCTTTTTTATAAAAAAAACAAATATATATTAAAATCTATATTTTTGAGGTCAAAACGTCGAACCGTTATTTTAATGTTAATAAAATTGAAGTTAGTACATTATGTTTGTTAATTTTCAAAGCAATTTATTAATCATGAAAATAAATATACTTACAGATGGGAGCAGTACAATCCGCCGAAAATATGTTCAATCCAACGAATCCCTGTTTATATGACCCTAAAAGTTAAATTATTTCAAAGTTTCAAACAAAATTCTGATTTCAAATTTATTTTAAACTAAATCTTTTTTTTAATTGTAAATTCTTCTATAAGTAAGTAATTTTTCCAAGGCTAGTATAGACTAAGCGGCCCAACTTAGGGTACTTTACTACTTTTAATAGGGCTGCAGATTAGCTGAAGATAGTTGAGTGTTTCACAGTGAATGTGATTCACACTATCCTAATCTGGCATAAACCGCTTTAACACCTATGAGTCGGAAAGGTGGGATATAAATAAATAATCTAACTAAGTAAGTTAGGTGCCACGTAATGATAAACCTAACCTAGCTTCGCGATCCAACGTATTATTAGTTAGATTATGGTTTATTATTTTCGTGAGCGGCGATATCGGCCAAGGAGGAAGCTAGAATTCTTGTTAAAAATAATTTGCACATATTGTTATGTATTTTTTCTTGTATTTTCACTTTTCCTATAGAAGCGTATTGTAAAAAGACAAAAATTGTTATAATGAAAGTCTTTTTAATTTTCATTAAATTTTTGTATCAGTTTTGGTTAAAATTTCGTTTACATTCAAATATTCTTTTGGTTAATTTTTAAATGATTAAAATCAGGGCTGTTTTAAATGTAAAATGGGGTAAAGATTGCTATAACAGGTGTTAAAACTGGGGTTCGTTGAGTTGAATATATTTTTTGCAGATTGTATTAGTCGGATTGATAAGCAGCCCTTACAGATATTTACAAACTGGTTCATTCGGAAATCAAAATTTTCTTGTTAGATTATAAAAATATGTAATTTCTAGTCAGAGACCCTTATTAATTATAATTTGAAAATTCAAACATATAAATGTCTCAATTAAGTGAAAAATTCATTTTAAATTTTAGCCCTTTTTCAAACATTTTTTTGACGGGATTTCCTATAGAAAAGCTATGACTCTGCTTATAAGCAAATCTGGATTAAATTCAAATTCACAGTTAAAGTCTAAAACTTGAACAAACTGTTTGAAACATTGGTTTACTCCTATTTGTTACATAATTATATAAAATCAATGATTGAAGAGAAAAATAATTGTATTCTTAAATCTCAATTTTACACCGCAATGGTTCAACATATCATTTGATTGCGATCATTCATCATTTCTATATTATTCAAAGGCTTAACTTTTTAAAATAAGTTTGAGTCAAAAAATAATCTTTAACATTGAATTGAATATAATGCTGGTCAACAGCTCAGCTTGAGCTGATCTGAAAAGCAAAATATCAACAGTACTTGTTAGCATACTTGTTCAGCAGTCAGGTCAGCTTAGCTTAAAGCTACGATATTGCAGCAATATTTTCATTAGCTTGACTGAGCTACAGATTTTGTGCTTTACTGCAGTTCATTTTTTGTATTAATTGTTTACCAATATTATAAAATAGTCAAATATAAGAAAAAGAGTGCAAAATATTTCTAATAAAGCATAATTGGAAATAAAAAATACTCTTTCATTAAATATTTTCGTTGTTTTCTTGCTGAAAGTTTATATAAAACATGAGGTCAGGCTCAGGCTTACTGAGCTCATGTCAATCATTATTTTAAAGAAACGCTATATTTTGTACGATTTTCTTAAAAGTATTTTATTGTCAATTTTTCATATTAACAAATGGATATCTTTGGCAATAAATCAGGTTTAATGTTAAGACTAACTTGTGATGCGGGAAATCTGAATGACATAAATTGATGATTTCTAAAAAGGCACAGAATTAAAACTGCCTCGAGTTAGAAACTTAATTAAACACCTTTATGATTTCTTAAAATCTAAAATTTATTTATATTTATTGAAACTTATTAGTGATGACGAACGACTTTCAAACAATGGACATTTTTAGAAATTAAATTTTGTAACTTTAGATTTTCTGATTACTAACTTTTAAGCTTTTAACAAACTTATTAGTAAGGCAGTGATGTTCATATATTTACATGTTCCTCATATGGCTTTCAATTGTATGCAAATTAATAAATGTGTACGAATTACATAAGAACGAATAAGACGAATATGCATTATTAATGCATAAAAATGCATATTTTGAAGGTATTTTATTTTACATATATATTTAAGGCTATTCACTTTATAGCGCATATTTCCCCTGATTTTCTTAAAAAGTATTGAAATTTTATCTACTAATAAAGAAAACTGACAAATACTCTGTCTATGAAACTATTTCAGGTTTTGCAAAGTGTAGAAAATAACTCGTTAATTCTAAACTTAAATGTAAAATTAACAGTTAAACTAGTTATGAATTTGGAGTTATCACTTAGATCTTTTTGTGATGTTGAGCTCACTTTCTTTAGGTACAAAAATAGACTAGCTAATAATCGTAGAAGTTATAAATTAGATAATATAAAAATGCCATTTGTAACATCTTGTAATTCTAATTTGGTATATCCTATAGTTTTTAATAAGGATAGCATATATTTTTAATTTGAATCTAATCTATAGAACATATTTTTTGCTTATTTTCAATATTTTAAACGCATAAATACATACATATTTTGAAATTCTTAAATACATATTTTCACTGCCCTACTTATTAGTTATCGACTTATAATATTGATATTTATATTCTATAACTTACAGATATTATAGTATTGTTTATTTTTAATTCAATTGCTTGGATTCATAAGTTTATAATGTCTCTATTTTGTATTAAATCTGATAATACCGGTATTTGTTATAAGTTAATTCTTTTAACGGTTGAAACTGTAGAAGCTGTATATAGTGATCAGCATTTATCTATCAAAATATTTTAATAATTCGTTCTATTTTTTAATATTAAATTTATATATTTCTTATTTGAAGGCAAGAGAATAGACATGAAAGACAAGAACGGAAAGATAGAAAGAAATTATTATTATTGAAATACATTTATAATAAAAGTATTCAAATTTTAATTAGTTTGTTGACTGAAGCGATTGTTTAAAAGATTATTAATTTTATGCCTCTTTGACAATGAATATAAAAACAATTTTCCATCTGAAAGGCCTCCGTACGTACAGTATAATTCAATATACTGATACACTCGATCTGAAGTCCAGCCCATTTTTTAGTCGCTAAACATTAAAGTAGCGTTTGATGTGTGCAATACTACTTTTCAAACTTATTTGACTCTCAATACTTCCCACATCAAGTTCAAAAGTTTTTCAGTTTTCATTGAGATTTACTGCAGTTAGTCGTCAATCATTTGATTTTATGAGATTAATAGATGACAAAAATGCAAATTCATGTTTAATTTTAAAGTTACCATTTTTTAAATTTAACCCTTCGCTATCATTTAGTTAAAAATAACCTATAAATGTCGTAATAAATTTATAACCAACATTACTAACTCACATTAAAACTATTTCGCGGCCCAATTCTTAAACATGATCTGTAAAATGTTTTAGTCTCAAAATTTGAAATTTCTTTAAATTGTTATTTATTTAAACTAATGTAATATTATTTATAAAAAATCATGAATTGAATTTCATTTAATTATAATTATTTTACATTCTTTTAAAATTTGTTTCATTCACTTTTTATGCTGGCATAATAATTATTAGTCTCAACAGTTTAAATACAATTATATTTTTACTTAATTGTTAACAGTTTATAATTAAGAACAAGCAAATGAGTATGAAATATACCAAAGCCATAGTTAGCGGTGGGACAACTCTGCATTTAACTCACAATAGACTTTCTAGAAATTAATTTTAGATCTATTGATGTGTCCCAATTCAGTAATGCAATAATAACGAGTGAGTTTTTGCTGCAGTAATGAAAGTTCTACAAAAAGGTCCAAAAAACACACGCATTGTAAAATAGACATGTAAAATAGACATGTAAAATGCTTCCTTACAGCGGGAGGTTTTTTATTAAAAATATATTTATAAGTTGGGAATCAACGGTCCCGCTTATTGTAATAAAAAACTTGTAATGTTTTAAATGTCTTGCATTAAAATGCTGTTTACGTTAAATTTTCAAGTATTTTAGCCCCACTACAGAGAAAATGGTGGACACGATAGTGGATTTTACCTCAAGTTATCGAAATAATCTTTTATTAAAAGGTTAAAATATAGTTTTACTAAAACATATTATTAGTAACTTATTTAGAGTAAATTTGACTACAAATTAAATTAACGCTTTGAATTGTTAGTTTATAGTTGACGTATAATTTTTTGCTAAATTAATTGTTTGGTGCGTCTATTTTTATGCCTTTTTGCGCTCCTATGCTTTTTTAGTGCTACAATTTTGACATTCATGTCGCACATCAAATGTGGACGTGAGAAAAATAAAGATATGTATATAGACCTTACTGTACAGCAGCGATTCCCACCTCCATTTAGCGGATCACTAGTGCCCATGAAACAGGTTTAGGTGCTCCGCGAGAAAATTTATAAGTTTAAAACAAAATATCCGCTGCTTGTGATTAGATATTTTTCAATGTGTGATTAGATATTTTATTTGTTAGGGCGAATATAAAAACAAATGAAAGCTCAATATATTTTTAATACTAATTTACTGTAAATCATGCATTCTATATACTGAATCTATAGATCAGCATTTCCCTATTTATGCGTTCAAGTTATATTGTAAAGTTCACAGTAAAGTAAGCAGCTTAACAATTCATATTAAATATATTAAATTAAATAATTCCTTTAATTATCAGTCAAGACATTAAGGAAATTTGCGATCAAAAACATACACAATTTTTACATTAATTATTTTAACTGCTATACTAAAACATTGGTGATCCACAAAGTCTTTACAAATTCCAAAGTGCTCCTCAACCTGAAAAAGTAGGGAACCGCTGTTGTACAGTACTATACTTATAGTGAATAGATTTTCCGGTCGGACTTAACATTTGCCAAAAAACATTTAAATGGACTGCTTTAAGAAAGATTGAAAATTATGAAATATAAACTTTTAAATCAATATCATATTTAATTCTTAACTTTTTTTACTAAATTACTTTAAAAATTGACAGTAAAATGAATGTCTGCAATAAGTCATTTGGAATCAGTTAAAATCTTTATTTTCTAAAGTTAGAAAAACTTTATATATTTCAATCATTATTTCTAAATAAAAAATAAGTTATATTTTAATATAAGACTAAACTAATTTATTAGTTAAAAATATTAATCGTATTTAAACACATCTAAACATATTTCTTTTCAAATATACAGAATTAACACATAATCGGAAACTTTTTTTTGCTTATGGCTGACTCATGACGGACACAATCAACAATTTTTTGTGACATTTTAAGCCGAAAGCCCTTATACACTTTGAATAAAGTCCTTTAGCAAACATTAGACCATAACATATTACTTCCCAACTGAGTTAATAGACATCTCTTGAACGAAGAGAATCAATGATTTAGAGTCATAATAGGCTTCTTTTTGCTCTGTTATAAATTATTTATTAATTAATTAAGAAAACAATTATTTATAAAATCAATAAAATATTGAATTACATAAAGATTTGATAGAATTATAAATTTACAAATGGTTATTGAGATATTGATTGAATTATACAAACACTGGAATAAAATGACGCAAATGATAGCATTATTCCACATATTCCACAACTATAGACATCACAACAAGAATAGACTGTATAAAGGCGGAGGTATTATAAACATTGCGTGAGAACTCATTTAATGCAAAACAGCATCCCATAAAAGCTTATGGCTATTGATGAATATTTTTCAAATTAAATTAATTAAAATTTTATTACCATAAGTCGGTCGTATTAATTGCCGTTTTGGGCGGATTTGTGTAAGTGATAAACAATCCACTAATCATTAAAAAATGGCTCATTTTTTAGAATAGATTGAGTGATGGGTCAAATCAAATAATTATTAAGTCTTTAATTTCAAAACAATATTTTTTATTTGTTCATAAATTTTGCTTTTAATTAATGTTGAAATGAATGTTAAAAATTAAATTCTTGAACTCATAAAAACGATACTTTAAAAGTGATTTAAGAACTGCTTATAAAAGTTTATCGCATTTTTGGATTAAAGAACATGTGGATAGCATATCATCTCAAGGAAGTATAGTGTTTAGGATTCGTACTAACTATTAACTTGTTCGACATGAAACCTTTACTTTTACAATGGGCTACACTTTACTCTAAATGTTATTGTATGACCAAATTTTTTTGTGCACAAATATTAAAAATTGTATTTCTCATAATAATTTTCCGAAGTTTTCTATAAAAATTTTATTATTATTACTAGAATTTGAATAAAAAGTAATTATTTTATTTTGAAATTGTATTCAATTATTGGAATGTGTGATATATGCCATTTTTAATGGTTTTTATCGATTCTACATCCACTCCATACTATATGTAAGGTAGAGTTGACCAGAGTTGACCTTTAGCATTCTATTCTAAGGTTCTGTAATTTATAATCATTTTCTAATAAATGTTGTCATTTTAGTCAATTCATGTTGTATTTTATTGAAATACATGAAAATATAAAATTTATTGTGGTTTTAATTTATTTAAAATTAGAATCATTTAATTTAAAAGTTTAATCGAATGTAAATGCAAACTAAATATCAAACTAATGCGTGATGTATGTGATGTATTTTTAATGTTTTTGTACAGTATTTCGATTTAAGTTAAAAAAGTTCTTCTGCCAAAAGACGATAAATCAAATTTATAAGTTCTAAAAATAAGCTAAAGGTCTTTCTTTTGAATCAATTAACTTCAATCTAATGTTCTGTGTTTGCAGTTTATGCTAATGTACTGTTACATCTGAAATACTTGTACACTATTCTCCATGAAAGTTAAATAGTTTTAATGTCATTTAATTAATGAAAACTTTTTTAAAATAATATTCTTGGTATAGAAACAATTATTAATAAAGACTTGAATATTGATGGAAAAAATGATAGCGAAACGTGTAAAACAGCATAAAGACATTAATACAGTAATACTGTACAAGGAATAGTAAAAGTAATAATAATACTAATAATGGTAACACTACTGTATAACAAGACAAGAAATGATGACTTGTGTGTGTGACTCTATTTCAACGATTTCAACATTCTATCCCCTATTCATTCTTTCCCATATTGCCTAACAGTCAAAATATTGCAACTAATAAAAGTGTGATAGCATTAGAGGTAAGTATCAGTTCGTAAGTAGTGACTGAGCACGTAAGTCATTTAGCGTATATTCTGTTCGCATCGTTTCTGGTTCTCTCTCATTCTCTTTCATAAGTTTACTTTCATTCTTTGCAACTTTTTTTCAGTTCTGGAGTATGCGTTTGTTGGTCACGTCCATCAGTTTCGGTGTATATATAGTATCATCTAAAACATTGATATTTTGCTTTTCCCTGTGAAGCCCCTTTGCCTCTACCCTTTCCCCAATTTCTTCCCCCATCAGAGAACTTGTGTGCACCGAATTTAAGTCGGATGTGAACCTATAAGCAGATAACCGTTCTCGATGTGGTACGTGATCAGAATTGTGTACGTGAGTAGCATTTCCATGATAGGGAAGGGACTAAAGCATAATCAAAAGTTTTGGCACAGCGCGTGTCTAACGTCTAACACTAGTAAAGCATTACTGCATTTCTGTCATGCGATGGAAGGAAAGATGCGCCCAAAACGCATATTTACCTGTCCTGCAGTTCATAACCAATGAAATGTTAAGGTAGGCGTTACACCGTTGTTGACAATCGATGCCCCCTTTGAGACCCCCAAACTGCTGCCTTCACCGCCGCCGCATCTCTTTCGTCACACCAATGCTCAGTGGCGACCATCACAACCCTCTCTTGCAATGCAATAAGAAGTCCTATATGACTATATGAGTTCCACTAAAACATAATCAACATATCATCACCACATCCCACAACTCATGGAATTTTATGATCTTTTCCATTAAGTTCGGGGCCGTTGACGTGATTTTTAACAGTAGTGATTACGCAACAAATGCCTTCTATTTACCTTTTGATGTGAGCTCTTATCCAGTTTTGCCACTCATCTCATCACTTATCAAAACTTCCATCTAGTCTTCTCTTCTTGTGTGGCGTTTTGGCTTAAGTTGACATTTGTTTTATGTTAATTTTTTTATAGTCACACAGCTATGTATTACAATTTTTTTGAATTCAGGTGAGTTATCAAAATTGCATTATATTTTTATTATAAGTTTCACCATTTATTAGACATACTTAAAAATTGATCACTTAATGAATGTTTAAATTTCATTCATTCTTACTTTAATTAATGTTCAATCTGTTAAACTTACTTAACATTACATTAATCAGTAATCGCGTGTCAAATATTACTTAATTTTGTTTCATATCATTTAAAGAACTCATTTTCCAATCGTTAACTAAATCATTAATTGAAATTGATTTCAATAAATCAATGGCTTACTTGTGAGATAAATATTTATTCAAAGATACCGTTATTTAAGACATTTTACTTTTTGTTTCTGATATGAGTACATTTGAGAAATATCTCAATTGCGATTAGAAGAAAAATACGTTGCGGTTGGAAAGAAAAAGTAAAATTTTTAAATGTCATCTTCTCGTTTGCATGCATTCGTTTTCCTGGATTTTCTTTTGCTTTCCAAAAATTTTTTGTTTCACTGCATTTCATTTACCTGAATAATCGCTCAACAGTTCTTAATGATTGATATGCTATCTTTTTAACATCTATTAAAATTATTTTTACATTATTCTTAAACTTCATATTATTTTTGAAAATCAATTCAGTATTTGTAGCCAAGAAAATATTGAGCTATTCAGAAAATGTGTGTCCCGTAAAAATAGTAAAAATATATTGAACAAAACCATTACTGTACACCGCATTATACAACAATTATGATGTATTATAATATGATCATTTTGATTAACATGAATATTATTATTGCTCAAATTTTCTTATACTAAACAATAGACAAAAGTATTTTATTAAACACTAATTTAACTTAAATGAATCCTTATGTTAGATGACTTACTTTATTTACAAAATAGTTTGTTCGCAACATTTACAATAAAGATTTACATCTTTATTTAAATTACAAGATAGAAATAAACATTTTTGTTTTCTCTATATTTTATTCTCAGTACTGTATTCTCAGTCAAGCTTTTGAAGAGTCACACATCTAATACTTTGTGTTAATTATTCTTAAAAATTTTGAGATTCATTTTGTAAATCTAAATATTAATAAATCTGAGAGATGTGCCATAAGTTATTCCCTTCAATTTACAATATGTAGTATATTAAAGCTCTCATTTTATTTTATTTAAATTATACCTTTACTGTATAATTCTTCATATTTTTATTGATTTGTGTGATTCTAAATCTTTGTACTTTGGCTTATTCTTAAATCTAAAAATTTCTTAAAATTTTAACGGGTAAGTATAGTCAATAAAATAAACTACCGGTTTATAAATTCTTCTGAACTCTGATTAATCGACAAACCATGAAATCCTTTGAATATTTTTCTGGAATATTTTTATATAATATTTAAAACGCATTGAGAATATTAATTTAAATATTTTCAATTTTATCTTTTAAAAATTCATCTGAAATGAAACAAATGAATATTAAAATATGAATAAAATTTGATTAAATTAATGACAAAAACAAAATGATGATTATATAAATACCTTTATTTAAATAATTTGAACAACATTTGAAATAGTTGAATTCGCTTCAAAATTTTAAAAAAACTTTTTTATTAAGGATTTCGATTACTTTCCAATTAAGTTATTTATTTTTAATTCTTTGAAAACATTATTTATATTTAATTGAAATTTGAATTGAATGGAATACAAAAATTAAATTAGTTTGAGCTTATTTTTGAGAATCTAGAAATTAATCTTAATTAATTTATACTAAGTTTGATGTTTCTGGTTTATAAATTTACCATTAAATGTAAATTTTCTTCTTTTTATTTAATTTTAAGATAATCTTCAGTCACTAAGACTCGAAAAGTTAGAATAAGTTATCAAATAAGTTACCAGAAAAGTAATATGAATTTTGCTTTAAAATCGAATCACGTTATGATTAATTGTGCTCTATTCGAGTATTCATATGACGGTCTTCTATCTTAACGATATAATGACAGTGTATTTAATTACACGGAATTTGGTCGCAAGAATTACAAAATAAGCTTTGTAAGCTATTTTTTAATTGTTAATTATTACTAACTTATTAAAAATCTAAGCTTTAAAATACAAGAAAAGTTATTCCTTCCCATTGATTACTATTAAC
>JAQGCH010001510.1:0-15412 GCA_034699485.1 Nanhermannia elegantula | reverse complement strand
ACTGGAATATAAAACGTTTGTTTTCATCAGCCAACCCCCTAATGAGAGGAGACCTCACCGAAGCCCCTGTTAATCAGTGAGATTTTTACAGTGTGTAGGCATGGACAAACGCGTCGGGCCGTAGGGATATTTAAAAAAACACTGGATATGTGGCCAACATATAGCAGAGAAAATAGCCACTCCTGGGGTTCGAAATCAGACCCTTCGATCCGGAGTCGAAGCCATAGAGTGCTGCGCTATTCCTCCCCTAGACTAGACTGGAATATAATAGGCCGAAAACTAACTCTCCATTAATTATACTTTAACATATATATAATTATATTAAACGGAATTTTACAAATGGATATATATACCAGACCTTTAATTCCATTTGAGTTTAAGTTAAAATTAACTTAAACTTTAACTAAAATAAATTATTTTTATGAACGGAAAATAACAACTTTAACTTAAATAGAAATGAAAAACTAAAATTATTTAAGTTTGTAACACCTGCTTTTGCAGGCAAATAATGTATTGCACAGCTGCAACCCAAGCATCTAGTGAGAGAACATATAGTATTTGATGCGACTTTCTAAAGTGTATAATGAATTCACTAAATCAAATTAAATTACAAAGAGAAGAAATTGTGTGCCGGACGATTCACCGACAATATCATTTTCATTTTTCTCGTTTCTTAATTCGGATTTGAGTGACATTAGATTTGATTTATATGTAAATTACAAGAGAATTCGAAATTTTGAAAGAGATTTTTTACTATAACTGATAATTTTTAATATATTTATTTTTAAATCAATTTTCACATAGAAATTATTAGATTTTTCGAAAAATCTCAATAGCTATTAGATTTAGACAAAATTCACTTTCATATTCAGAAATGTCGGTCTAATTTACATATAAATCGAGTCTAATTTAATTCAAAAGCGAAAAATGTAAATGTTTGCGTCATTTATTTTCGGTCAATTGGTTGTTAGTGAATCGTCCAGACCCGAAGAAATTTTATATATATTAAACATCCTTTACAACACTAAAGTTTGTAATAATTAAATTTTAAGCTTTAAAAGTTAACTTTTAAAAACTTAAATAAAATTTAAACTTTAACTAAAATAATTTCAGTTTCTCAAACTTTAACTTTAACTGAAATTAATTATCTTTTGGTAAATAACTTTAACTTAATCTAAAATTAATTAAAAAATTTGATGTAAAAAGGTCTGATATATAAATAATATGTACTGTATTTATAATAAATACTTATATAGTCCATATAATATTATATAAAGTTTTAAATAGTTTTATTGTTTGATAACATATTCATGTATCACGATTTATAATCTATTAAAAATGCTAAATAAAATTAATAAGGAAATTAAAGTAAGTGCTGATCTGATATTATAATACTATGCTTCAAAAAAAAGTTCCTATTTTTATATTTGATTAAAATAAATATTCTGATAACATCTGAAGCAAATGTCTCAAACTATTTGCAAATTTAAACATTAAAGCTAATTATTTTCACCTTTATTAATTTTAATTAACTTAATCTCTAATGAAACTAAGGTATATGATCTTATTTTGTTTTAACATTTTTTAAGCAACGAAGTCATTTTTCTATATTTAAAATATATTTAACAACAGTTAACAACAGATATTGTTCAAATATTATCTAATAAGTGTATTTTCTATATCTGTGTCACAATCAGGATCTTGATATTTATTATTTAAGACGGTTATAATAATTATTACATATAGAAACAGGGAAGTGAATAAGCTTTTGAATTTTGCGTTTTAAGATATCTTTACGATCTGTACTACACTCTCAATGTCAACACATATCTCAAAACTTATATATTATATTTAAGTTTAGTTTCCTTTTAAGATAACAATATATAAATTTAAATCACCTTCAATGTTAAATATTTGATAAAAGATTAAAATTTTTGTACATATTATAATTTATGAAAAGGAAAATATATTCTATACAAAATTAACTACGTAACTTATCATTTACGTGTATTTTACTTTGACGCATTTTAAAGATTATTTATATTGCAATAAATATAGTATGGAAACAGCTTTATTAACAACAAATTATTTGTGTAAAGTCATTGTTTAAAAATTTGAAATATTGATAACTGATGTTTTGTTTAGCTATTTTAAGGACTCTAATTACCCACTTATGCTTTCCCCGGTATTCAATCATTATTTACTTTAGAGAATAATTACAAAAATATGCATTATATTTAAATGACTAACGAATAAGCATTACATAATTGTAAAAAGTTTTTCACAATTCTTTTATAATATATGAATTAATTTATATTAAAATTATTGTCGTTTTGAATTTTAATCAAAAATTAAGCAAAGATTTAATTGCATAAAAAGCATTAAATTAAGAACCTTATCATGAAAATTAATTATGAAATTAAATGTAATAGAAATTAGTTTGTTATAACATTATTTCTACCTACTTACCAGTCATCTTATATAGTTGTTCATTAAAGCAAGGAATATAAGTTATTATAAGAAGTTTATAAAAAGAGATTCTACTGTATTCATTGGTAAACTAATGTCTATTTTTGTTTAATTATCTATAACTCATAAATTGAGTTAATTTATAAAATACCGTATTTTAAATAGGATTATATGAATTATTGCTAAATAGTATCACATATAAATACACTCATACACTCACCACATCGCATGATGATTAGCATCAACTCATAATCCTTAAGATAAGATGCTTTATGAAATAGTGTCCATCCGTATTGATCTAGTTTGCAGTTTATATCAATCAGATTTGTTGATAGTATTGTATTGAGACTATTATATGATTGAGTATTTATGCAATGGTTTAATATTACTGATGATATTTCATGATCCTGTTTATCACTTTTCTTTAAAATTGTAAAATATTTAATAAAATTAAGAATAATGACTAATAACAAAAAATAACTTATACTCACTTTTATAATAGTGTTTAAAGTTTCAAAATCCTGGTAATTAATAAGATATTCAATTTTCTTATATTTATGCTGAGAAGAGTTATCATTGAAAATATATTTTAAAAACCATAATATAATTTTGAGCCTTATATTTAAACTGTATTTTATTCTTTTTAAAAACGCGTTAAATAAATGATACATTTTTTTCAATCACTAAAAGTGAAACTTTTCAGAAATATCACAACATATAAGAAATGCTTTCCAAAAAATGATTATAAAGTTTTAGAATAAGCTGAGTCTTCAATCAGAAAAGGGGAATACTTCGTCGCTATATAATTAACTTCATATCAACATCACTTTTACACTAACGTGAATTAAGTAACCTTTTGCTTTACAATAAGAAGAAATTCAATGTTATATTAAACTCCATACTCAATGGCACGCATATAAAAAACCGTCTGATTTACTAAAGGAAAACAAGTTTTCATTTAAATTATAGTTCACAACTCCTTTCCATCAAAGCATTAAAGACCTTGTATTCAAGTTCAGTACTTAATAAAAAATGAAAGTTTGTAAAAAGAAATTTTTTATAACCCATTGAAAGTTTAAATTTGTATTTAATTGATGGTAATATTTTATCTAATAATGTGTAACTAATTTTTCTAAATTTGTGTAAATTCATTCATGACAAGCAATTAATGTAAAATATTTTTATTAAATTCTTTTTACCTAGATTGCATTTTCATACACAGTTGGTTTAGATGCCTCAGGATTATAGACAATGGCATACACTTGTATTACAGTTTACACTTGATCTAAAAAGCTTTTCCTTCAATTAAAAGCCATTAATATAAATTGACTTTATCACACTTAGATTTCCCGTGGTTGGATTTTAATTTTTAAATTCAGGATATTTCAATGATTAAGCTATTTAAGCGCTTGTTCCCATATAACCTTAAATAATCTATGTAATATCTTTAAAAGAGCCTTAGCCAAATAATACAATTGAATGAAATAGCCTTATATATATTCTTACATTTACTATTTTATTAACCTTGAACCTATTTAATAATTCTATCTTAAATAAATTTATCTGTGTAAAATCTAATTTATTCTAATTGAAAACCTTAATACCTGTATTAATATATTGCATAAAATTTTGGTTCTTTACTTTCTTTATAATAAAGTTCAGAATATGATTTTAGCAATGTTTTTATCTATTAATCTATCATTGTAATATCACTTTTTATAATGTATAATAGTGATGTGAATTTTTGATTTTATAAATCTCGATCTCGTTTCGGTCTCGTGCAGTGCAGTTCAATCTCGTCTCATCTCCTATTATCACTATATTTTGCATCTCGTCTCATCTCATCTCAAGAACTAGAGTAACTGTTATCTTAATCTTCTAACTACTGACTCTTTGGGTTAGGGCACATGTTTTATATTAAAACATTTCAATTAGGAAGCATTTTAATTATTTTAATTGTATTATACATACTGGTGGGCCTTTTCAGTTGTTTAAAAATTAAAAATTCGGAGATTATATTCAGTTAACATAAAACCTAGTAGGTTTTATAAGGCTATAAATTAAGAAAAGTGTTATCGCGGTAAAATTAATTTCGCGCCGAATTTTTCTAGCACATTATTTTAAAAAAATAACGCGAAAAATAAATTATTTAAATTTTTCATGAAACTTGAGAAAAGTGAAAAGGGGGACCAAAGTGTACTTTTTTATTTTCTCATAATCCTTTGGGCATAAACCTCAACAGATTTTCAAACAATGTAAACAAATTCAAACTTTCTTGACCTCGAGAATGTTTCTCACACATAAAATTACTTTACTGACCAATGGTCAGCAATAGCCAAATGTATAATTAAACACCTGTAATAAATAGACATAATTAATGGACATTATAGATGTTGACAGCTATCAAAAGTTTGTTTATTTACACACTTTGAAACTCTGTTGGTAAACATTATATACACAGCACTACTTAATTTCACATTGCATAATAGTAATTTTTCCGGCCAAACTGGGTAAACTATGTTATCTGACCGAAATACGTTTTCTGTCGGCGGTCATATTCGGTAAAATTCGGTTACTGACAAAAAAGGCCCACTAGTAATTATACATTAAATAATGCTTTTAAGTTTATTTAACTGTGGCTTTAATATATAGTATAATGAATTTTTTCGAACAAATCTCATCTCTTCTCATAATCTTAACCAATACTTTGTCTTATCTCATTCTCATCACTAATGTATAATATAATTACGGCATTAATATAATTTACATGAATTTTTATAAATTTTCGCCTTGAAATTTATTTATGTAATTTGACATATATTTCTATTAAATACCTTTTACTATTAAATGCTCTTGGAGTGGATCATGCGCTTTATTCACCTTTAAGCAAAGGTTATACCTTACTGTGCTAGTGAATTAAGTAATGCCCGAATTACATAATGAATTTAACTATATAATATCTGAAGAGCATTCACTGGGCTTAAGCCAAGTATCGGTAAAGAGATATTGATTTAAAACTGTAGTAGTCACAGTTTTAAATTATTTTCTAATCAAATAATTGAGTAAAATGTTACATAAATATAGTTTCACTTTGCTTTTTAAAATTAAGGATATTTTTAATTTCAATAAACAATAAATAAATATATAAGAAACAAAATGAATTTGCTTATAGAGGCTTTTATTTTATACGATCAAATGTGGAGGAGGTTTATTTAAAGCAAAAATAATATATTGATTATTTTTCGATCAATCCATTCCACAAATTTTATTGATGTTCAAAACTAACAGAAATGTTAAGTAGTTTATCATTTATAATAAAACTTTTGATTTCTTAAGTATCACAGCTTTAATAAAGCACAAACTGTGGCTTTGCTTTATAATTATTATTATAAGGTAGACAATTGTTTCGGCAGCTAAACTGCATGCCTTCTTCAGTACTGGATCAAACTTGAATGAGTTCAACATTCAAACTGATCTTTTTTCAATATTTGTTTCACAGTGGATATCGAGAGAGAAACGAGATCTAGGATTTTATTTTTTTTTGCTTTTTATAATCTAAACACAGAGTCAAGTTTATTAGCTTAAATCCAATGATTAATTAAAAAATTCAATATATTTCTGTATTTCGATACAGCTCAGCCATGAAACCAGCTCTCATTAGAAGACTGGTTTCTGAGGCATTCAAGTGATTATAATCTTAAAACAATGGCTGAGCTGTATCGAAATACAGAAAAATATTCAATGTTTTAATTAATCATTGAGTTTAAACTAATATCATATAAATATAAATAATCTTTTCGCTAAACTGTAACGTATACTTTTAAACCTGATTTAATTAATAAACTTGTGTTATACTAATTGGAGAAGTACATGTACGGTCATTATTTTGAAAGAAAAATTAATTTTTTTTATAGATTAGTGAATTTATATTCTGAACATTTTTACAAAAGATCAAATAATGTTTGAAGCACAGCGCAGCTCAAAGCTAGCTTAAGCTCGAAACTAGATTATGCGCATCTAAAGCATCAATAAATTTTTTATATAACGACACCTTTGAGTTATCAGAGTTCAATGCCGACATATACATCAATTAATAGATTTTATTTGACTTTTTTCTAACTTATATTTAGAGCTGTACCATAAAACAGATTATTAGTGCTTATTTCAAATTAATTATTTTAATAAGTGGTCAAAATTAAGTTTTATAATGAATTCACACAACAACAAAAAATTTAATGAACTATATATAACTTGTTTTTATTTATAATTTATTTAATTGATATTTTATAACTTTGAGTAGAAGTGAGAAATAAAAAAAATTAAAAGACTTATAAGAGAAAGGTTTAGTATTACCTTTATTTAATCATTAGTCAAACATTAGGAGCGATTTTTTAAAAACTTCTTTATTTCCACTAAAGCTACTGTTAACAAAACTTAATATACAAGCACTAAACAGCTTTTTAACTTTTAGCTTCTAACTAACAGCTGTTTAACTTACAGGTTTTTAACAAATGTTTAACTAATTTTTTCATTTATTAATTATAAATTATAATTTATAATGAGTGATCAATTAAATAAAATAATTATATGCAATTAATAATTGTAATGTATACGATAAATTTGTTCAGTATTAACTCTTGGAAACTTATTTAAAATTTAAAATCCCCTAGATGAAAATAGCGGGATTTAACCCAAATAAACTTCAACAACAATTAAGCCTGTAATAAACAAATTAACGTAAGATGCTGGACGTACCATGTAAAAATAGATTATTTTGTATTTTACACTTTCTTAATCTGGTCTAATTAAACAAACTTAATTTTATGCAAAAAATAAGTTTCTCAGATTACAATTAGTCGAGTAAAGTCTTTGACAAAATGGGTTGAAACAGTTTTTAGAGGTTCACTATACTTTACCTTTGAGGAATTTGAATCAAATTTTTTTAAGTGGAGCATTTGTTTTAAGAAATTCTTTTGCCTCAGAGGTCTTATCCATTTACTATCGGCCTATCAATGGATACATGTAATATATCAGGAAAATTGGATAAGATTTTTTTGATTCTGATCAATACAAACGAAACTACTAATAAAATTATTAGAGTTGTGTATTTTTGTTTCGCCTGAAATCTCATAACTTGAATAGGGCAACTCATTAAACATGAAAATCGCAAAAATTCAATCGTGTGTAGCCTACCAAACATAAATCCAAATAGTTTAAGATTAGTGTAACATTGTAGTTTTTTAATGCGCTTTACAGCATTCCATCATAGACTTGAATATTTTCTATCTTGCTAATAAGATAATTAATTCTTTATTGAAATTTTCAAAGATTAAATTAACGATAAAATCGATTATATAATTGAATTAATGATATGATTTCTAATGTCTCAAAATTATTTAATTAAGAAGAAAAATCTTAGAGAGATTTCACGCTATTGTTTTGCATTTAGGGGTGTTTGTGTATGATGAGCCTCTTGACAAGTTTATAGAAAGTACCTATTTTTATATATTTTTAATAATCTTTATATATAATAACCTTTGGATAAAGAATTATAAAATTCCTTCCATTGTAATCAAATGAAATCAAATGAAATCAAATTTTAATATTTTTTATAGCACTTGATAAAAGTGATTTATTTAAATGGGGGTTTGAAATTAAATGTAAAATATATTACCTGAATTAATTTTTCAATTAATATCACAAATTTTATATGTTATTCTGATAAACTTTTAAACTGTAATTCTTGATTAAGATTTATTATTAATTTGTCAGCGAAAATGAGAGTATAATATAGTGGGAGATCATCAAGCGTTTAATAAAATTTTCACAAATATCTTATTTAAAACTTAAACCAGTTTATTGGATGCATATTTTTCAAAAAGCAATTTAACTGTTTATACCATTAATAATAAACTTAAACTCAAAATAGATTTTTTTATCTAAAATAATTTACAATAAAACTGTAACACTCAATATCTCGAATAAATTTATTTTTCCATTTATATCATTTAATTATAAGTTACAATAATATTATAGTTAAAATTCATTAACTTTTATAAACTCAACTGTTTTTCTCGACTGGTAAGCGGTTTAAGCGATACTTTCAAATGAACTTTTCTAACTGTCAATCCATTCGGCAACTTATCGATAGTCTCCAAGTTTTGTAAATCATAGTCATCACCGATGGGAACTATCATTCTTCCGCCCTCTTTAAGTTGATTTACCAAAAATTGTGGAAATTTAGGTACAGAAACACCAACATTGATAACATCATATGGTCCTTCTTCTGCATAACCAGTTCTTCCGTCGTGTATCAGAAATTTTAATTTTTCTGAACTTAAAAGTTCTTTGAAATTAAGTCTCACATTAACTTTAGAGCTTTCTATCAATTCTGGGATGTGATCAATAGCTATAACTTTGCCAACCTTTGCACACATCAGAGCCATACAAACCGATAGATAACCAGAACCTGAACCGATATCTAGGACTTTGACCCCTTCGACCAAATAGTCTTGAATTAATTCTAAAATTACCGAATCAACAACCGGTGAATTGAATTCAGCCCCAAATCCAATATCAGTCTTGTGATTATTATACGGATTTTGTGGATAAAAGATTTCTCTGTTAACTGATAGTAATGTTTGTTCAACTTTAAAGCTCTTGAATATTTGCAATTCTTTGAGTGCTTCGACTAATTCAATCAATTCTATTGTAGCGTCCGATCTATTGCGCGGTGAAATGCATTTTTTTAGTTCTAAGCATTCTTTAATTTTTTGATCCAGCTCTAACTGCAGCTCTTTATTTTGTAATTCAAGCTTCAATTGGTTTAACTTTAAAGTTTCGATTGTATTTTTAAGAAATATTATGCATTTGTGGTTATTATTATCTGAAATTCCAAAATTAAAATTTCATTTAAATATTAGTTAATTTATTTTAATCTGACTTTATTAATGATATCCTCTTTAATGTATATTGAATTAGTTGTTTCTAACTTATCGGTAATAAAATATAGTCCTGTAAAACAGTATATAAAACATCGCTAACAAATAAGAAAATTTAGAATACTTAAATTTAATAAAATAAATTGGATATTTTAATATTGTTCATTTAAAAGTAGAGATAGTACTTTTCGGGTTTAACCCGATTGAACCCAAATTGAACATGCGCATTGAACGGGTATAATCACGTTTTTTGCTCAAATATAGATTTATTGTAAATATTCAAAACATTTTTGCAATTTAAAAATATTAAAACAGATGCCGCTTATCATTAAGTCATGAACCCCTAAATATACACTAGATTTTGTATTTCAATGGAGATATAGAGGTACATTTTCATTAATACCTGGCAATTTTTTTAATTTATGCACCAGAAGTTGAAAATAAATTTTCGGGTTAAACCCGATAAAACCCGAAATGAGTCAAATTTTTAAAACCCGATTAGATTACCCAGAATCAGCGTGAAAATTAAACCCGAAAAGTATTTTCTCTATTTAAAAGAAAGATTAACTTGAAAATTTTTATGCAATAAGCGTTAATTTAAATCTTGATCACAAATTTTTTATAAAACTACATTTTCGATATGTAAATTAAATTAATTTTAAATAAATTAATAAAATTTTTCTTTTTAACAATTAAAAAATTTCCTGTATTGTATAAATCTAAAAAGATATCTTTATTTGAAAGTTTAAATATGGATTAATAGTTAAATTTTATGAGATTATATTTAAAATTACAGCTTAATTTAGTGGATTCCCAGCTACTGACAATATCAGCAACCAATGATATACCAATTTTACATAACTTAAGTTATAAAGTTTTACTTATAGCAGGATTATAAATCGAACTGTACCTGTACTTTCTTCCTTAGTTTACCTCCGCATTATAAATCAAATCAGCCTTATTTAAATTTTTAAAATACATGCTTTTAAATGCTATTAAATTAGAACTATATTTTATAGAATAATGAAAGTTGATTCAATAAATTATTAACTCTGCTAATGACTGAAAGATATGGGGTTTACTTAAACACAAGTCAACTGTATGCCTACAAGTTAATTAACGTACCTTCAATAAGAACAAAATCACCGCATTCACACTTACGATACTTTTTCTTATTATATTTGCAGTTTTCAATGTGTACTAAATCATCTACGATTGAGAAAGTTTCACTGCAGCCAATGCTTGCATATTTACACTTTATTAAAACTTGACAATATTTATTATAATAATTATCACAAACATCACCGATATGTAAGTTTTCAATATGATTATAATCTATCGGACATTTTGATTTATCCAAAACCCAGTTTGTTATACACTTCATACAAAATATATGATCACATTTTAAAACTCTTTTTGGATTCTCAATAATACCACAACAGATTGCACATAAAAATTGCTCATCAATATAACTGCTTAAACAGCGATTTATGTCTAAACCCATTGCATACTCAAATGTGAACTAATTTTGTTTTATTTCTATAACAATCTTATATTTCAATAAATATTTTTAATGTTTATTCATAATGTTTTTCTACGATAAACATATAGTGTTTTCTATTGTGTAGTGATATCATTGTTTCTATTAGTGAACGAAATGGAATGACGATAAAAAAGAGATTAAAAATTTTATACCTAATTATATTTAACATAATATCCTCCTTTTGTAACTTAATCAAAATTTTATTAGTAATAATAGTGATAAAGTCTATGCTAAACTAAAGGAATTCTATCTTAAATATAATAGCTATGGAATGTTAATGATAAAGTTGTAAGTTATATTGCTATATAAGTAATCATTTATTTTAGCAAAAGTTAATTTAATTATGGAATAATTAATTTTTTTATATAAAACTATTAATAATAAAAACATTTATCTTTTACTAAATTAACATAATTATTCTAAATTTTTAAACTATTTATGAATTGAAGGTTTCAAACAAAATTGGAACACTGTCTGAAGTAAAAGCGCTTTTCAGATTAAATTAATTATACACTATGTTTGCGTTGTACTATTATTTAGTTTTTCTCGCATTTCATATCAGAACAAATTAAAAAATTAATTTTAAAATTTTTTTAATTGCAACTGCATTGCATGTAAACCATAATGAGATTCTATCATTCTATCTTGTAAATCTTTGTGAAATATGATAGACTCTTACTTCAGACACTCCTTCAAAATGCTAAAAAAGTGATTTATAAGTCCAAATGAGTATTTTAAGAAACAAGTCATATATTAAAGTTTTATTCAATAAATAAGGTAACAGTTTTAAACAATTAATAAATTACATCTTAATATACGTTTAACATATAAGATTAGAAAAGCTTTATTTTTTAAATAATTTAATTTATTTTCAATGTACAAGTAATTACAATATATAAGAACAGTAAAGTAATCAAACTTTTGTTCATTATAAGGAATGTATTTTCCCTAAAATTTAATTATATCATATAAGCATAAAATCAAACTAGAAAACTTTTTGGTTATACAGGTATTTTTTTGTTGAAACTGTAACGTATATATTTTAATATAACTTAAACTTTTAGTTAAACCAACAAAGTTTTGATATTCACATTGGTATGTTTCCATGCAAGCTATGTTTTTGAAATCAAAATTTAATAAATATATTACATTTTGGTGCATTTATGTACAGTTATTGTAAGTGAATAAAAATTTTGGTCTCATGGTCTTTGGCCTGGTCTGGCCTGTCCTCCAAGACAAGACCAAAGGCCATAATCATGATTGGTCTGCGACCAAAAGATAAAACAAAGGTCAGACCACGAGACCAAAAACCTATGGCATTTAGTTGGTCTTCTGATCGTAGTACTAGAAAAAATCCATAAATAATATATCACTTTATGAACACTTTATGTACTTAAGAACATTGTAATAAGAACAACCGGACTTCAACTCAACTCAAGCCTACAACAAATATAATTTTTAATTGTGAACTCAAACTAACTATATGTTAGTGAAAAAGTAAAAGCTACTGATGATGAATGCCTGTAAATAGCATTCGAAAAGTTATAACGTATGGCAAATGTAAAATTTGCTTCAATTAAGTTGTGATAAGAAAAAACTGAATATAATTCTAATATATAACTTATAAGTTATAACATATATTGGTAAAACTGTAACTCATACTTTTAAATATAGTTTAGTTAAATAAATAAAGTTTTCCTTTTTGTATTGGAAAGTCTCCATATGACACCATCTTTTTGAAATTAAAAATTGATCAATTTTTTACATTTTCTTTTATATAGTTACAGTTAAATAAATAAATATATATTATTATTTATTTGAAGTATTATATATATTAACTCTTTAACACGTTTAACACAAATTGTAATGATATAAAAAACTGCAGAATATCTATACAAAAACTTAATTTCTTTATTAACTAATGAACCTATTTTTCAGGAAAATAAAAGTATTTTTCACTCATCTTTTCAAGAATATAATTTAAATTCTTATACAATTTTGGGAATAAACAATTAATTCTAGATAAGTAACATAAATAAAATTTAAATTTTTTGCAAACTTTTTGCAAGTTTACATACAAAAGTTTAGCGCATTATCTCTAACAGAACAGAGATTTATTATATACCATTTTCTGAGTTCTATTCATCGCTAATTATCAAAAATTCCTCTCGAATTAATTTATTAATTAATGGAGAAAATATATTTGCTTTACTCTTTAAGTTCTCCGCAATGGCGGCGTCAACACTAGAATATCCCATTTCATTTCCAGCCATAGCATGTGGATCAGCACAATTTGTTGTAGCAGTCACAAAATTGAGGTGTGTTCTCTTAAGTGCATCATCAGTACTAAATTTACATTGAATTCCATGCTTTTCACAAATATTTATAATTTGTTGATCTTTATCATAAAAAGGTAATTCAACCGCTTTAATCCATTTCTGATTTTTAGAAGAAAATAATAAATCTAAACCGTTGGCAACTCCCTTACATATGTGTTGATTAAGTATTTGAGAGTAATTTCCTGCAAAGAAACCGGTCCCATATTTAAGGAATTTAAAGTTTAGCTCTTCATTAGCTATTTTATTAAATGCTAATCCAGTAATCAGCACATCATTTGCTACAAATTTATTATAAGCAACAGTGTCAAAATAAGCATCTCCATATTTGATGAATCTACTAGATGCTTTGTTATATACTTCTTCATATAATTTCTTTTTCTCTCCAACAACATTTTCGAATATGAAATCATCCAAAATACCTTTGGGTAAATTATCTGCAACTAATACTAATCGTCCTGTATTATATTTTACTTGGAATTGCAACCCAATTAAATCAGCTAAATAAATATTTTCGCTTTGTTTTACTGGTTCATTATGTGGATACCCTCCAAAATGTGTTGTTTTATCTTTGCCTACAATAACACATTGACGAACTAAATCTTTAAGCGAATAGATGACAGATTTATCATTTATAGCTGGTTCATAATTATTGAAATGAATGAATCCACTTGTATTACGTGGTTCGTTTCGTGCAATCATCACCAAATGTTTAAGTGATAGTTCTCCTTCGATTATAACCTTATCTTGTTTACCATTTTTGTCATAAATGTCAAATTGAGTTCCAGGAGGAATATGTTGCGATAATTCTCTCAATCCTTCTCTAACCCATTGTGGCGCTACAATTATAACATTTTCATTTTGGTATACAATATTTGAAGCATTTATTTTTTGATCCCATCGAACAAATATTTTGGGAAACATTGTTCTTATTAATGTTGCAATAAAGCTAAACAAGAAATTAGACAAATAATAGTATGCTTATTAAGACAACATTCATATTATTGTTATTATACGTATTGTGCAAACATATATTTACTAATGCACACAAAACTAATTTTTTAAGCGAAGATTCACTTTAAAAACTAAAGTCTGACTTAACTATAAGCACAAAACTATAGCAATATATTTATATTTTAAAAGTCTATCATTATTAGTGTTGAAATAATTTCAATAGTAATTGATTTGAACGTATTTGACATAAGTATAGCTGAAAATATGTGTGACATAGAAAAGGGAACTTTTGATTTTGCTTTAAATTCATATAAAACTCTTTCCACTAATGATAAGAATTTAGTTTTGTCTCCATTTTCACTGACTTGTGCCCTATCGATGACTCTGATGGGCGCCAGAGATGAGAGCGCAGCACAACTTGTAATCAATAGTTGTATACGTATAATAACAACTAGGGGAAACGAGTAACAGTCAAAAGATATTTCACTCTAAAGCAATTTCAAAGGATGTACAGCAAAAAAATGGGAAATTCGGAAACAGGCAAACGAGAACCGGGCAAACAGTATATTGTGACAAAGTCTAACAATTTGAGAGTTATCTATTTCACCTGAGTTCGACCTAATGTTTTGTGTTGAGCTTGATCATTAGCTTTCCAGTAATGAAAAATTAAAAATTTCTTATGTTTTGACAACTTTTATGTGAGTAATACCTGATTTGTATAATGATTAAAAAGTTTATTGCGTTCACATCAATATAATTTGTCTTATTTTGAAGTAAAGTTCAGAAATTTTTTAGATTGTAAAATAAAACAAAATATATTTTATTTTATTACTGTAACTTCAATTGAATACAATATATAAAAAGTTGTTTTGTTTTAAAATCTATTTTAAGACATCAGATAAAAAATTTGATTTTCGGAATTTTTAACGGTAATTATGAATTTTTATAAATATAACTTATAAGTATGTACTTATGAGGAGTTAGCAGCTAAAAATCAATGAATTAATAAAGAAATTTTTTCATCGCGGTAACACTAAAAACAACTTCTGTGATCTGATTTTTTAATGTTTTCTCAAATTACAGAAATAGTTGTTAAAGAAATTATATGTATTTCATTAACTGTAAATAAATTCACAAAGATCTAATTCACGTATCAGTGCAATGTCATG